>WTXG01000080.1:0-156070 GCA_022496185.1 Multifurca ochricompacta
TAGTCAGCACAAGAGCCACTCAACAATAACAAGTCGATTCTCTATTGTGTTTACCACAATAAGCAAGGCCCCACAGTCTAGACGGTTCTAGACCTAGTGGAGCTGTTATCAAGATAAGAGGAGTCCAGCCTAGAAGGTTCTAGGTAAGTGGAGCTCTAGATAAGGGCCCAGATCAGGCCATGGCCATATTAGCACAGAATCATATGTATCAGTAGATAGACGTGTTCCAGACCTAAGGGCTAGACTACATATCAGTTATCTACTCCACAGTGACGTCATTATGACATCACACTGTGGAGTATGATCAGTCAGCAGAGTAAAGCAGCTTACGAATCACAAAGATAAGGCTCAGTCAGCAATACAGCTGACTGATACAGTGCCTCACAAAACTGAGTCAATGTTTTTCACTTTTGCACTGTTTGTTGAATATCACATCAGCCAAAACAAATATAAACAAAGTCTTGGTAGACCATAAAAGGTACAAGATAAGGGTTATGTAATGCAACAATGATTATGTAATTCTGATCAAAACCTGTGGAGCTATGCCCATTTCAAATTGGGGACTCATTGACTCAGTTTTGTGAGGGGGTATCAGAAATATCAGAATCTGATGCTCCACCAAATGTACAGCAACCAATCCTTAATATATGGTTACCATAGTTATCTTAATATTGATGGGACCTGGAATAGAGCTATTTAACCATGGTTTACATTCCCAGAATATTATAATTTCCCAATGCACCCCACCTCCTCTGCTCAGAAAGAAAACATGCTCTCTCTGGCCTCTGAAGGTCATTCCACTCACACTATTGCCTCCAGACTCAGCCTCAGCCAGTCCACAGTCTCTAGGACACTCAGAACCCTCCTTCCCAACCATCAGTCACCTCATTTTGGTCATCTTTCCAAGCTCTCTGCTACCTCTGAACATGCTATCATCATACAAATCACCACAGGAAAGGTTGGCAATGCTGTCCAGGCCACAAAGCACATCAATTCCATCATCCCCAACCATGTCTCTTCACAAACTGTGCATTGGCTTCTTAAACAACATTCATTCAAGGCTGTAACAAAGAAGAAAAGGCCACTACTCTCTGCAGTACATTGCAAGAAGCACTTAGCCTTTGCTTTCAAGTATGAAAAATGGACTATGGAGGACTGGAAGAGGGTCATTTGGTCAGATGAGACCAAAATCAACAGGTTTGGGTCAGATGCCAGTCCTCCACAGTCCACTCTCTGTACTTCAAAGCAAAGGCTAAGTGCTTCTTGCAATGTACTGCAGGGAGTAGTGGCCTTTTCTTCTTTGTTACAGCCTTGAATGAATGTTGTTTAAGAAGCCAATGCACAGTTTGTGAAGAGACATGGTTGGGGATGATGGAATTGATGTGCTTTGTGGCCTGGACAGCATTGCCAACCTTTCCTGTGGTGATTTGTATGATGATAGCATGTTCAGAGGTAGCAGAGAGCTTGGAAAGATGACCAAAATGAGGTGACTGATGGTTGGGAAGGAGGGTTCTGAGTGTCCTAGAGACTGTGGACTGGCTGAGGCTGAGTCTGGAGGCAATAGTGTGAGTGGAATGACCTTCAGAGGCCAGAGAGAGCATGTTTTCTTTCTGAGCAGAGGAGGTGGGGTGCATTGGGAAATTATAATATTCTGGGAATGTAAACCATGGTTAAATAGCTCTATTCCAGGTCCCATCAATATTAAGATAACTATGGTAACCATATATTAAGGATTGGTTGCTGTACATTTGGTGGAGCATCAGATTCTGATATTTCTGATACCCACTCACAAAACTGAGTCAATGAGTCCCCAATTTGAAATGGGCATAGCTCCACAGGTTTTGATCAGAATTACATAATCATTGTTGCATTACATAACCCTTATCTTGTACCTTTTATGGTCTACCAAGACTTTGTTTATATTTGTTTTGGCTGATGTGATATTCAACAAACAGTGCAAAAGTGAAAAACATTGACTCAGTTTTGTGAGGCACTGTACTTGCTGATTCTTGCTTACACTTACTGCTTACCTCGTTACACTGAGAAATGTATATAAGACCCCCTGTAGCAGCCTGTAGCCCCCATCTTGTCCTCTTGGGGCTGCAGGTGAGTAACTGTCTACACAAGTTCGATACATAGTGCTAATGGTATCCTGCCTCCCTGTGTGACATGATCCTTTGGATCTTGTCCTCTTGGGGCTGCAGCTTCTTCCAGTTTCAGAACACCGTCATTGTGGTTGAATAAACCACAGTGGGTGACACAGTTCCTGGTCATTGCTTAATGCATGACGTTTGCCTCCGCGGTACACCCAACGACTTAGGTCACCACACCTTTGCCCTTCCTGTTTCTAAGTGTACACGGAGCTTCACCCGTTACACTGTTGGGGTTGTTGTTTCTGTCAGGGTGTCTGGGAAGTTTCAAGCTAATGTTACATTCAAGGTCAGTGTCAATATCTTATCAATGAAGTTCAGGTGATTAGATGTCAAAGCAATGGATTCCTGAGTGTCTAGGAACTTGTATGTACAAGAGCTCAAAATTGTAGAATACAAGTTTGACTGTGGCAGCTTAAATAGATGAGACAAGATAGGATTGACATATGTAGCAGTGACATCATACATGTTGAAGATGCTGCTATGGACATTGAGACAAGTGGAGAATGTGGAGTAGAAAAAGAGAAAAGAAAGGGTAGTATACAATGACATCACAGTGAAGTGTAACAGATGTAACAATAACAGAACAACGTGGAACAGAGAGGGTGTTGAGGACGCTGCAGAGGCATGTATCACAAACATCCGTAACACAATCACTAATTAGAACCCAAGATCCTCAAGACACCTGATTTCCAAGATACTTGACAAGGTACAGGCATGACAAGTACTATTTTGGTTATGATTAATGTATAGTGCATTACAAGATACCCAACTCTACTTGGGATCTAGAGTATTGGTCCATGCACCAGCACAGACCAAGTCGATTGTGATGATATGGACCCAAGTTAACTGGGACACCAAAAGGTCCATCACACCAGGCATATAAGCAGTCTTCGATATCAACTGTAATCCGACAGACAGATACCGTTAGAGATATCTCTGCAAGTCCTCATGAATAGAGTACCCTAGCCTACGCTGGGTCTTTGTAGCTTTCCGGCCACCCGTTTGCCTACACATACGTTAAAAGTGCTCGGTATCAGTAATGTATTTCTGCTTACCTTTGCTCCTGGCAAACGAAGCTTTCAGGTGCACCTTCCCAGTCATCCAAAACATACCTCCCTGCCCCTCTTAGACCATGATCCTCACCCTCCGCACCAAAAAGGTCTAATGCTAATTGGGTATGACTAACACCCGCATATGTCGTCACACAGCGAGGGTTGACAAGGATCCGAGCAGACCGAAAAAGGGAGTTGGGGATTGACAGACGTGTTGTCGTCGATAGATCCTCAACTGGCACATCCGAATCGGGCATCGCATCGTAGTCAGAACCCGCATTAGCGTCAGGATCGGCATCATTTGGCACACGGTGAACGACCTCCTCCTTGACGACATCCTCCTCCTCCAGAGCTCGCTTACGACGAGCGACGGAGTTGCTCGCGTCCATCTCCTGGACACCCTCCCGGGCCTTTTGAAGCCATAGGTCTCTGCAAAACCAGGCCTGGCTACTATCTAAGCACGGTGCATCTGGTGCTCTTTCCGGCAAGGTCTCCGTGGTGGACACATTGTGAAAATCTGTGCCCGCACGGTACGAGATTCCTTTGTAATATGACTGAGCAGGATCGACGACATGAGTCCCGGACTCGCAACAGAACACTTGAAAAGGCAAGTGCTGCGAATAGCGGGAAGAGCCGACCCTGTCCCGCGGAGGAACAGCGTCGGGTTTTGAGGAAGATTTTGACTGCCGAAATTGATCACCATTGATATCCCGAGTGCGCCACCTAAGAGCGCGTAGGCAAGAGTCCACAAGAAGCTAGTATAAACTACATACCGATCGGAGAAGATGAAAAAACCATTATGCTCCGCCCAGTCCATACCGCAAACCATGGCGGCATCATTTGCGTCGCTGACTTTAATGGTCTCCAGAATGTCATTAGGACAAGTGAACCCTTTTAGCCAGATAACACGGTAGAACTTGATCTTGCGTCGCTCGTACAACTCCTTGAGGGGCTCGAGGGCGAGGTTGCGCATGTAAGCCTCTTCTGCGGGGTAATATGCCGCTGCCGGATCAGCAGTCATTCCAGGAACACGTCTGATTCTGTAAGGAATGCCCAACAAAGTGAGAACAGCTTCTGACAGATCCGTGAGCGTGGCTGTCGAGTCAGACGAGTCATAGTCGAGCATGGAGACAAAGAGGCTCGAGGCGCCGAAGCGCTTCGCAAGTTGAACAATCACCGCAAGCTGGTCAACGAGGAAGTGGTCTGCCGAATGGATTACGATTCCGACGAAATAGAGATGGTTCTTGCTCAGAAGGTCGTCGAACGCATGTTCGTGGCTGTTTTGACCGAATGGGCGAATGAGAGTAGGACAATGAGCGGCGACCCATCCATTTAAGGACAGAAGTGTTTCGATGGAGCTCACAACGCTCTGGGAGTCCATTTGTGCCGTGTCCGAGCCGACAATACTATGTACAACTGAATTAAAATAATGAAGCAGTGAAATAGAACACACTAAGGTTTCTGAAAGCGCTCCCAGTAATCATCCACTCCATTGCGCACTATATCACTCATAAGATCCCCTCTCTCATCTCGCCCTACCCGTGACTGTAAAAACGCGTAGCGTCGGGAGTCCAACACGCTCTCTGATCCATGCACAAAGTCGAGAACCCCGTGTCCTTGTATTTCATGCGGTTTGCTCGACGAAGACGATGTTGAAGAGGTAGCAAGACGAATAAGGATGGCGGCAGAAATAATGATAAAAACACGTGTCAGGTTGCGACGGCGAAAACCAAATGCCATATTAACAGCTTCAAGCGCAGTAAGAGGTCCACCCTGGAGTCGTTTCAGTGCTTGGAAAGTGGGCAGCCTCGCGGGTGGCAGGCTATGGAAAGAAGGCGAATAAAATCGAATAAAATAAAATGGTTGAGGTCCTCCTTACCGCCGCTTCTTGTCTTGCAGGGCCGAACCGAACTTCCGCAGCGGCCCGCCACACCCGGTCCATGTATTTTTACTTTTTTCGACTTGACTTTGACAACTCGAGCTCGCCTAAATAAACCTGTGACTCGTACTCCCATTCAACTTGGATCTGAACAGGACTTCAAAATTCCATGGCGGCCGTCCCTCATCTAATGACATTGGCCGATTTATCTGGGCCTCAGATTCTTCGTGCTGTCTCTCACGCATACCATCTCAAGCAGCTCTCAACGCCTTGGCTCGCACCACAGTTGAATTCAGGGAAGCAACCCCGTCTCCGCATGCCCTCCCAGTCTCTCTTCAACAAGTCCATTGCCCTACTTTTCTCAAAGCGCAGTACTCGCACGCGCGTAGCTGCGGAGACCGCATCGCTCTTGCTCGGCGGCCGCTCATTATTTCTGGGAAAAGAAGACATACAACTTGGGGTCAATGAGACTCCACGCGATACCGCCCGTGTTATCGGTGGGATGTGCCAAGGTATTTTCGCGCGAGTCGGTGACCACTCTGAGATTGAGGTGTGTTAAGTAACAGTACTCGTGCCTAGATTCTAACGCAAATCAACGGGCATTCAGGAGCTTGCAAAGTACTCTCCTGTACCTGTTCTTAACGCTTTGTCTTCTCTTTGGCATCCGACACAAGTCCTCGCAGACGTTCTCACACTTCATGAGCACGCGCACCTCTTTGACTCATCGGCCCCATCACCCGCACCTCCCGTAAAGGCGCATACAGTGCCGCTTCCAAAACTGCGGCCGTTGACTGTCGCATACGTCGGCGATTCTGCTAATGTATTACACGATATGCTAGTGACTTACCCACGGCTCGGTCACAGCCTGCGCATTGCGACTCCACAAAAGCCCGTATATCAGGCACCTAAACCGGTATGGGATCGGGTAAAAGAGCTCAAGTGTGACCATAAAATCTGGTGGGGTACAAATCCGCGGGAGGCAGTCCAAGGTGCAGATGTCGTTGTCACGGATACCTGGTCTGCTTCAAACTCACTTCTCCCGAGAGTGATACTAACTTTGATTCCTACATCGTATCAGGATCTCGATGGGACAAGAAGCCGAGTACGAACAACGCGTGCGCGACTTTGCGGGCTTCCAGGTGACGGAAGCCCTTTGTCGCGAGGGAGGTGCCCATGCCGACTGGAAATTCATGCATTGTCTACCCAGGAAGAAGCACGAGGTCGATGATGAGGTACGAACATTCGCATTTTTGCCCGCCTTTCTATCAGTTTCTCGTCAACACCTTTCATAGGTCTTCTACGGCCCACGTTCGCTTGTGTTCCCAGAAGCAGACAACCGCAAGTGGACGATTATGGCTGTATTCGAGTGCGTCCACTGCATCTTTCTGCCCATACCAAACATTCATCCACCGATTAGTTTGCTTTTTGGCAAGTGGGACATCACTAGTGAACGCCACCAAAAAAGCGAAGTTTTTTAGAGTACTAAAAACGTCCCCTTCCATCTCCGAGAGATCTTTTGAGAGGGATCATAGCATATATCGAAGTCTGCAGTCACTTGTCTCAGTCTTTCCTATTCAGTGTGACCACTCGTTTACGCCACCCGCACTCCTCCAATGCTTAAACACTGACAACTCGTACTCGTATGCAAGCACCTCTTCATTGCCTCTGTCATACAACCTTCTCCGTGGGTTCGAAACCCCTGTCCAAGCGCGGCGTCGGTTCAACGACTTATACCGCGGTATTTGAGTGTTGTGTTGTGCGATCCAACGGCAATCCTTCCATTTGATGAATTAGCCAATGGCAAACGACACCGTTCTGGTGTCCTACTCGGAAGGTCATCCACCCAGACGCATGAGCTATCATGTATAAATTCCCACTTTTTGTCTTCCTTATTTACGACGAAGCCACCTCTGGCGTTATATTAAATTAGTTTCCAGATGTCAGTCGGAGCCAGCTGGTGTCAGCTTGTCATGAAATCGTACCTGGGATACTCATGGAAGTAATGGCACACAGATGCTGATGAGCTTTATAAACTCAGTAATCGAGCAGGGCATAAAGTGTACCACACTCAAGATGATGTGACAAAGAACAGCACAGCACCATCAAACGTCAAGGTTGCGAGTAGCTTTTCCCTCAGACCGGCCGTCATAATGGTTCAAAAGGAAACAAGGCACTGTATAATCACGTTTCGACCCTATTCGATATGCTCCTCCATCCGAGGGTGCTCGTTAGTAATTTTCCTCCCGCGCACGTTAGGAGTCTTCCTGTCCATCTTTTAGAGCGTCCCTAAGAGTGTGTAAATTACTTCTGCTCGAGCTCGAGAACTGTCAAAATCGGACCAATCGCTCTATGTCTGCCATTCGGGGTTCTCCACGACATAGCCCACAGGCTATTTATGTCCCCACCACTTTGCGACGTTTCACTTTCCGTTCGACCATCCCAAGCCTTTCAAGCCGGGATTGCGTTTTTGGAGCATCCTGTTTGTGGCCATTCTCGTTCATTAATTCTGAGACGCAAGTCGGTTAGCCTAGGCTTCCGATGAAGCACATGAGCCACTTCTGCCGAACACCACTCGACAGCGATGATTCCACCCACCTTAAATCCATGTCTAGATAACGGCGGAGATAATAAAGCGATAAGAGGGCATGGGGAATGGACATTAGCATGGGTATCAAGCTCGATTTCAGATAGATGTGAGTGAGCCTGAGCCTGTATCGGTGGTTTGATAACTAATGACGCCTTGGAAAACAAATGACATCCTAACGACAGGCGTGCAAAAGCAACTACTGATTACGTGACCGTGTTCTAGACAAGTTTGTTGTGATGGTTGTAAAGAAGTCGACGACAATCCGAGAACCGAGAAGGCAGGCCGGGGCTGTTTCATGCGCTCTATATCCCAACATAATTGAGAATCACCTGATATTGATGTGGTTCCAATGCAGCCGCACCCACTCAACTCCAAGAGGGTGTATTACTGTAATAGTAATATCTAGTGGAAACGTGTAAGAATGGGAAGATGCGTAGCGAAATGACCGCAAACTTAAAGATCCGTTATCGAATCGGTCTGGTGCCGTGTGAACCATGACGCAAGTCGGAACTATAACGTTTATACCAATTTTGTTCGCTGACCTCTGCTTTTCCTGATGGACCCCACATCGAAAACCACTCCGATGACAGACGACAAACGCGACGTCAGAAATCCAATTCTCTTTGAATGTGCATGGGAGGTTGCAAACAAGGTCGGCGGTATCTACACGGTCATCAAGTCCAAGGTCCCAGTCACCGTCTCTGAGTTTGATGATAGGTACACACTCATCGGTCCACTATCGTACAAGTCTGCCCCCATGGAGGTGGAGGCGGAGGAACCAACCGATCCTCACATCGCTAGCACCCTCGAATCGATGCGTGTGAAGGGCGTGAAATGCCTCTACGGTCGCTGGTTGATCGATGGCAATCCCCACGTCCTCCTCTTCGATACCGGCAGCCAGTATCACCGTCTCGACGAGTGGAAAGGGGATCTCTGGAACCTGGCCGGAATCCCAACACCACCCAGTGACCATGAAACCAACGAGAGTATTGTTTTCGGCTATGTTGTCGCTTGGTTCCTTGGCGAGGTCTGTCCTTTAGCGTGGTTCCCGAGTCTGCACTTACGTTTCCCCCTCCTGTTAGTATCTTTCCCGGCAACTTCATACCGCTGTTGTTGCGCATTTCCACGAATGGCAGGCCGGGGTTGCCATCCCTCTTTGCCGGAAGCGGCATATTGATGTCACCACCATCTTTACAACCCACGCCACCCTCCTGGGCCGATACCTCTGTGCCGGCTCGGTTGATTTCTACAACAACCTTCAGTATTTTGACGTTGATCACGAAGCTGGAAAGCGTGGCATTTACCACAGATACTGCGTTGAACGTTCAGCGGCCCACTGCGCGGATGTCTTCACCACCGTTTCCCATATCACCGCTTACGAGGCAGAACATCTACTCAAGCGCAAACCCGACGGTGTTTTACCGAACGGATTGAACGTCGTCAAGTTCCAGGCGATGCATGAGTTCCAGAACCTCCACTCGACTGCGAAGGAGAAGATCAACGAGTTCGTACGAGGACACTTTTACGGTCATGTTGACTTTAACCTCGACAATGTCCTTTACATATTTTCGGCTGGCCGTTACGAGTACCGAAACAAGGGGCTTGATATGTTTATCGAGGCACTCGCCCGTCTCAATTACCAGTTACAATCGTCGGGTTCAACGGTCACTGTCGTCGCATTCATCATTACCCCGGCTCAGACCCATTCGTACACCATCGATTCATTGAAGGGCCAAGCCGTCACGAAGCAGCTCAAGGATACAGTAACAGAGATACAAAACCGGATTGGAGCGCGGTTGTTTGATATGGCGGTACAATCAAATGGGTATGCTTTCCCTCGAACCCGGGAGATCATAGGCCTCACTCACGGACCATGTAAGCGATTTTTCGAAGCTCCCTTCACCAGAGAATCTGCTATCCGAGGAAGACAAAGTGCAATTGAAACGCCGCATTTTTGCGCTCAAGCGCAACTCTCTCCCAGCTGTGACAACGCACAACATGGCGGATGACCCGAGCGATCCAATCCTGAATCAGATACGACGTGTTAGACTCTTCAATTCGCAGAATGACCGGGTCAAGGTTGTCTTCCATCCCGATTTCCTGAACGCAAATAACCCGGTGCTTGGTATGGACTACGAGGAGTTTGTGCGAGGGTGCCACCTCGGCGTGTTTCCCAGCTATTACGAACCGTGGGGTTACACACCCGCTGAGTGCACCGTCGTATGTACCGGCTATCCTCTTGCACTCTCTCATATCGGCTAACTGCCATGGGTAGATGGGTATCCCGTCTATAACAACGAACCTCTCGGGTTTCGGCTGTTTCATGCAGGACATGATCGAAAGACCAGAAGATGAAGGCTGCTATATTGTTGATAGACGAATGAAATCTCCGGAGGAATCAGTCAATCACCTTGCAGACTGCATTTTCTCGTTTACTCTCAAGACGCGGCGACAGCGGATCAATCAACGTAACCGTGTCGAGCGACTGTCGCCCCTACTGGATTGGAAGAATCTGGGTATCGAATATTCCAAGGCACGCCAGCTTGGGCTTCGCCGCGCATATCCAGACGCATTCTACTCTAATGGTGAAACAGAGGATGAATTTGACTTTGCTTCTGGTCCAGAGAAGCTAGCAATCAGCACGCCAGCCAGTCCGAGGTTCAAGATGACGGGTCTTGCCACGCCAGGGGATATTGGTACTTTGACGGAAGAGGTATCTTTCCTCAAGTCGTTTCTGATGGCAAATGTTTTTTTACTAAGTCTTACAGATGCAGGCGCTTACTACCAGTGATTATCGAGGAGGCTTCCAGTGGCCGAATTCGCAAGAGGACGAGGAGGATAGCTATCCATTGTATGTGCTACGAGGATTTTCTTCTGCATTCTGCAGAACCGGCGTTGACATTCTCTTGTAGCCCACTTGTGATGAAAGTCCGTTCCCGTGCGTCATCGGTCATCTCTGGTGCTAGCACACCTGGAGGTGGGCCCTTTAAATCCCTGAGTGAAGGTGATCTACGCAAGGCGGACGCTGCGCTGTCGCAGGTCAACGGTGCCGTGAACGGCAAATGAGCGAACCGTGTTGGAATAACGAAGATCGACTAAATTTATGACTGTTGACCTCTAAACTCCCACTTTCATCTTGCGTTATATGTTCGTATCTGTATAACCTGCTCAACAACAAATCGAGAATGTCTGTCTAGTGTCCCTAGAGCTTACGAGTGTCACGTGTGCGCCACCTAACGCGTGTTGTTGAACAAAATAAAATAAAAAATAAAAATACTCGCGTCTCGGACCACTTTTACACGAAAATTCCAATCCTTTAGAGTGCTTGATTTTGCATTCTTCTGCACCACCGCTCTTTTCCTTTCCCTCTCACCATGTCGCTGAACGCTACTTCCATTGGCTCAGCTGGCCACGCTACAGCTTCACAACTATATGCTAGCTTGAATTTAGATTATGCCCAACTTAGTTGGTTCGAGAACCAATGGATGGCGTGGTACTTGTGGATTGGCAACCCCGTCATCGCGACGGGCATTGCCTCTTTGATCCTTCACGAGGTTCGTTTCCTTTCCGTGTTCTCTTGACGAAGGCCTTCATATACCCCCCCAATTAGACAGTTTATTTCGGTCGCTGCATACCTTGGCTAATCATAGACGCAATCCCATACTTTCGCAAGTGGAAATTGCAACCAGCAAAGGTACCTACACCACAAGAGCAGTGGGAATGTACCAAGGGTGTTCTCTTTTCCCATTTCACTGTTGAGGGTCCGGCCGTAAGCACACATCTTCCTTGTCACATTGTTAGTCGTTAACATTTCCCAAGATCTTCCTTTTCCACCCCGTCGCCGAATCTTTTGGCATGAGCACTTGGCAGGTGCCTTTCCCAACCTGGCAAACTATGATCCCGCAACTTGCGTTTTTCTTCTTCTTTGAGGACATGTTCCACTATTTCTGTTCGTGCTTTTGTGCTCTTATTAGGCTTCCTCATGATGAACTTTTCTGATTCCATCTTTTTCTTGCAGCCCATCAGCTCCTCCACACGCCCTTGCTTTACAAACATATTCACAAGCTCCATCACAAGTACTCTGCCCCATTCGGCCTTGCTGCGGAATACGCACATCCGCTCGAAGTCATGATCCTTGGAACGGGAACGATTCTTGGACCGTTACTCTACTGTCGGTTTAGGGAAAACCTGCATATTGTCACCGTCTACATTTGGATCACCCTTCGTCTTTTCCAAGCCATTGATGCCCACTCTGGATATGGTAAGCTAGCATTTTCACTCGCGAGTAGATGACACCATTAACGTTTGTACGTACGTGGAGACTTCCCGTGGTCGCTCCAACACATCGTTCCGTTCTGGTCTGGAGCTGAGCACCATGACTTCCACCATATGGCTTTCGTGAACAACTTTTCTACTTCATTCCGGTGGTGGGACCGCGTCCTCGGAACTGATAACAAGTATCGGGCATACCGTGAGCGGATTAGCGCTGCAACTCAAGGCCTTGATGAGGCCCAGCGCAAGGCCGTCGAAGAAAAGTTGGTTGCAGAGCAGAAGAAGCAGGTTTTGCCGCAGAAAAAGAAGTGGAACTCCGGGCAGAGGGCAAGAAAAACCAATGAACGCTGTTATGCTTACCACACTTGGGCCATTGCCCGTGCTGATCAATGTCATGATCATGACCATACTTTTTTTATATCTTATACTCGTGCAATCCACATACCTACATCTTGGTCCACTAAAGCCATCTGCTGATATGAAAATTATGGGTCAACTTGGATAGTGCCCCAATACAATTAAGGTATGATAATGGCGTGGGTCTGCAAATAATTCCTTCATTGGGGCTTTTGTACAATCTTGGTGATTTGCTTATCTATGTCTCTACGTTTCCCGATTTCCGTTAGCAGTCCCTGTCTCCGTTACATTGGCAAGCGACGACGGGTCCTCAGACTGAGTTGTGGCATCTGATGTTGCAGTATTCGACGCTGCAAGGTTGGCGTTCTTTCCTTTTCCCGGCGGAGGCGGGTGGTAGACTTTCTCCTACTATATGCTCAGTGGCATGCCCCTCCGCAGAGTACAGTGGAAACGCACCTTCTTCTTTTTCTTTTCCAGAACCGCGGAGGGATAAGCCAGCTCGGCAACCTCCTGCCACTCCTCGCTTTCTTCGAACCGCTTGCGGATCGGAGCAAGCAAACCGACAAGAGCGTCTGCCACGGCGCCCTTTAAGTCTTTCGGGTGAACCTCGTGTTTTTCAAAGGCCTCCTTAAGCTCAGCGTAGGTGGAGAAGTGCATCGGACCGCCGTACTTCTCGTCCCTCGAGACGCTAAATACCGTTCCCGCTGGCGCACCCTCGGATGCGAAGGGTTTTTGCTGTTGCTCCTCACCCGCCTCGTACCCGCCTCAGAATTGGATCCGGTCTTGCCCGTCCCGCGTTCGAGTCGAAGTTCCGATATGGGGATGAGAACGGCTTCGACGAACGCGAGCACACCATTATCTGCGACGTTTCCCTCCTCGCAAAATGCCCTTTTAATCTTGCGGCGCACGGCATCAGGTGGGTCAAGGAAATCGATCTTTGAGTCCGGATCAGAAGAAGACATCTTGCCGCCCGCCAGGCCAGGGACCATCGCATTCATGAGGTGGGCACGCTTGGCATAGCCGAGGCGCGGGAGGTAGAGTTCTGCGAAGGTAAAAATCTTCCGCTATGTGTATTCGTCACCGTCAACAGGCGCATAAAAATTCTGGTACTGCTGTATGGTCACGTACTTGGTCAACGCCGCCGAATTGGAAGTCCACATCCAGATATTGCTCATCTAGCGCTTGTAAACCGGATAGAGCAGGCCACTCAGCAGTGGACTCTCTACCTGCTTCACGACCTCTGCCCCGGCTTTTTTGCATCGTGTTCAGTCACCGTGGCACAGAGTCGGTAGTTGTCGAGATTATATTCCTTCGTAAGCTGATAAGATGAGCCTTCGACAAACGTGAGTCTTGATGTGGGGATGCCAAGTGACTCAAAAACGGCAAGGAGGACAAATTTATAGTACTTGGTGCGATGTCCGACCAGCTCAAGAGGCGCCTTCATGTTGTCAAGAAAGGCATGCACGTCTGTGAATGCACGTCAGGCTCTGTGAGATGCAGAATCACTGCCACGCTCACCCGCGAGCAAGACTTTAACCTTAGCGATCGAGGATTAGACTCGTGCTGCGAAACTTTGTATTATTGGGTACGCGTACCTCGACATCTGCCCTCAAAAAGTCTGCGATCTTTGTCAGAGGCACAAAGTAACCGACGTGGGCTAGGGAACACCAGGGTAAGTCGTTGTCGCAACGGTATTTGCACTATTTTGAGACTCACGTCTGCCAGTCGGTGCGGTTCCTGAATTACATTTCAGTTCGTGTTATGGTGTGGTGGGTCAAAAAGTCGCATACCCCAATAGCACTTGGGGGTCTTTCCTTGATCGAGTAACGCTTTGATTGCTTCCCCACCAAGAACCTCTTGTAAACGTCGCGTTATTAAATGATACCTTTTTCCCGACGTTACTTGTGACATTCCGTGATCAACAAATAGAACTCTGTTCTCAGCTTCTAGGTTAAACGACGACGACGACGACGAGAGTTTCTAGTAACTGGCCAAGTTAAGTCTTAGTAAGGCTGGCTGTAACGGCCCGACTCGTTGTCCACCTTCAACTATGAAGAGATCCGCGGTGTCCTCAAAAATTTACTCTTTCCTCGAAAATATGCGCACAGATCACTGGATCCCCTCAGTCCCAGTGACTGATCCACCTGTAGGTTATCCGTAACGGGAGCAATCGCTCATACTTGCTCTTGGAACTTAAGGAAAACCGTAACCGAACTTGACGTCGTCTATGCTTAAAAGCGTTCAGGACGTACTCTCTATGGCTTCGGCACTTGAAGAGTGATCCTCAGGTCTCAGATTCCTACTTAAAGCAGTGTAACTCGACCGAGGTGTGGCACGCACTATCTGAGAACCCGCAATGGATGACCGTAATTTTACTATTCGCTACATAAGATGAACAATAACTATGTACTTGAATTAAATGTGAGTATTGTGCCCCCATGTCCACAATCTAACTATGCCGTGTTCTCTATTTCTGAGTGTAGTTATCCTAAATCACTCTCGCGCATTCAATCAGTTCATCCTGCTTTATACTTTTAAATTACCCCTTGAAACCAAAACACAACCAGTAGCCCTCCCTAGAGGCAGACCTGCTAGAGTCCGGTTTGATATACAGGACGGTATGGAAGTTTGGGGCAAGGTAAAATTTGCGGAATTGTTGCAACTCAGGGTGTTCGAAATGTTTTAGTCTGCATGGCGGTTATATCTGTTTGCCACTGAGATGCAGAATCACTCACAACAAGACACCCCCGCTTTTACGCCCAATGCTCTGTGCAGTCCGCAGGTGCTTGCGTGTGAAATCCCACACGGCGTGACAGATGTCGAGCGAGTCTTGTGTATCATGTGTACGGTTTCCAGTCGCGTTCGCTGCCATGTCCGATAGTATTACATCTGCCTTTCCATCACGGTTTGCTTTTGCACGTATGATAGCCTCGACCATCGGGGCTGTCTCAGGTGCAAGAAAGTCCGCCTGAAGTGTATGTACACCTGGAATGGGAGCTATCCTCAGCCTGTCCACCGCAATCACGACGCCTCTACCCTCAGCCCCTACGTTTATATCCTTAGCGTCCTCACTCCAATGCTCACCTGGCGCGTTGAGGCCAAGTCCCCAGCGTCCGTCGTCTGGTCCAGGTGTTGCTTTGTACGCACTTGTGTGCACGTTTCTCCCTGCCACCCCATGAACCCTGCGACAACTTGACTCCATCCTCCCGGTGCGGCTCCAAGGTCTACAACCGCACGAACGTCAGGGGCACGCAGAAAGCGACGGTAGCAATCGTCAACCTCGAGCAACTTGAATGCCGAGCGCGAACGATACTGAGCGGGATGAGAGAGACGCTGGCGAACATAAGGGTCATCGAAATGACGCGATAGCCATTGCTTTGAGGAAGGTGAGAGAGATTTGCCTGCTAAGCGGACCGCAGTTGTATACATGAAAAGAGAACGTGTAGAGCAGCGCCCGAGTGCCCAGGTAGCTTGGCTCTCTGGGGCTCTAGGTGGTTGGTGGTTTTGTTACTACTTGGTCGGGCCGGTAAGCTCCTCATTTAGGCTCACTCTACTCTACTCTACTCTACTTCTGCTCCCGCAGTCTCTGATCACCGTTGTTGCCAATATGAACTTTGACAAGCGGCTTGCATCTGGATACTGCCAAGTAGATGCCTTTGATTCTGATGATCACTATGAATGCGACGAGAATGGGGAGGTCATCGAGGAGATTTCTTATGTCACGCTCGACCTCGGCACTGTCGAGCCTACTCTCGTTCCAAGCAGTTCTACATATCGTCTTATCGTGCGTTGATATAAACTCACGTTACATCCCTACTAAACTTAGCCCTTGAAGGGTTTGGACACGCCAACTCCATTTCTTCAGCTTTCCGGGACAATTTTTCAGGGCACACACCAATCATTGCTTGGCACGGAGCTTCTCTTCACGGAAGACAAAGGTGGGCCTCATTGGTCCATTGATATGTTTTGTGCCACTCATACCGCATGCCGTCAGACCCTCAAGATCAAACAAGGCGTAAAATAGCCCACCTCGCTAACACATCTCAGCGCATTCACTTCAAGTCGGTCGAGGTCCGGCCTAAAGGTGCACCTCCTGAGCCTTCAGCCCGACCAACCTCCCGCAGCAAGGGTAAGGGTGTAAGCGGCAAGCAAAAGACGGATGCTGTGGACGATGTCAACGTGGTGGACCTAATAACTGGTAACATTGAACCGGGCGATGTTCAGTCACAGAGCCGCAAAGGAGGGAAAGGGAGACGCGCACGTGGAAGCGGATCCCAGACGTCGCATCCGCAGTCTGGGAACACTGAACAAACGGCGTTGTCAGGGGAAACATCATCTGTGACAGAGAGCGCAATGGACCCATAGCCTGGATATGAAGTGACCCTTCGCTTATGTGTGCCATCCTTCAATGGGGATGCCCATGCACCGGTTTGCTGCCGCTCTGTTTCGAAATAGCAGACTATATCTCTGGGGACGTGTTGCATACCTCCTCACTCTGTTGTCATCATGAAGTGCAAGGTGGGATTCCCATCTCTAATTTGTACCATTGCTAACATCATGCGAAGCGATCACGCTGGTCACCAGAAGCGACTGTCACCTTCATCGGACCTAGTGCCTCCCTTCTGGAAAAAGTGACCCCTTTAAGGACGTGTTCTTAGCAGCTATTGGCTTGTCCCGTAGCTTTTTTAGCGCTCGGCTACCGACAATGATGGCGGCGATATCGACTGCGTATTTTTTTTCTAAAGTCCGCCTTAGTGAATGCACCGCCGCACATGGTATTCGAGTAAAATCTTCAAAGACTTCGATGGCGTTTTGTGTGCTAGCCAACGTATGAGGAGAAATCTGATCTGGTTGGGAATGCTTTCCTCGGGTCGGGTCAGGTTTTAGGGATGGAGGCTCTCTCCTCTCTTTCTTTCTACAGCACAAGAGCACAAGCACAACAATGCTTACCTATCACGTGCTCTGTGATCTTTTAAACCTTATAAAAATGGCCGCCTTCTGCATCACCCCTAATTGTTATTCTCTCTTCCTCTTTCCACAGTTACTTCCAGTCACGGACAGTAATGTATCAAGGTTCCAGTACTAGGAGTCATTTCTGTACTACCTCATTATCTCCGTCATCGTTTCCAAATTCTGAATGGGGGCACAGGTCATAGCGTAATGCATCCAGCTATCCAAAAGCTCAATGAGGATTTACTCATCGAGATATTCGAAGCTTGTCGTCTGGACAACCTAAACCCCGACAATTGCCCTCGAGGCTGGTGGTACAACCTCGCTCATGTTTGCCGGAAATGGCGACGCGTTGTACTTTCGTCGCCGACCCGCTTGGGTCTGACGCTCGTTTGCAAAGATTACACGCCAGTAGCTGTCATGCTAGCCAATTCACCGCCACTTCCACTTGTCATTTACTGGAGAACCCCTAGTCGCATGACTAATGTCGATTTCGAGGAGGCCCTAAAGGGTATCATTCTCGCACTCCAACATCGCGATCGTGTGTGTCGTGTTAGTATTCACCTACCGGTTCAATCCATGCGCGTGGTGCTCGGGACTATGCAAGGATCCTACCCAAAATTAGAAACAGTTGAATTGTCATGCACATCCGCCACAGGTGTCGAAACCCTCGCCAGTGCTTTTGAAGCCCCGAGTCTATGCCACCTTCTGATATCCGAGTTTGTTCTTCTTCCCATGACATTATTACACTCTGATGCTACACGCCTTGTCACCTTTGCTCTTGGAGAGATCACATCACCCACCCAAGTGTCCCCGGAGTACCTGGTGGAACGTCTTCTCCTCATGCCCCACCTCAAAGTTCTGAAGATTGGTTATCTCTCAGCTGTTAAGACTCGAGAAGTTCAAGGCGGCGAGGACCCATCAGATATAGAAATGCCGCAGTTAACACTACTCGCCAACCTCGAAGAGGTTTGTTTCCGTGGGTCAAGTAGCTATTTCGACGGTCTTGTGGCTCGAATCAGCGCCCCTGCTCTCAAGAAGCTTTCTGTTACATTAACCAGTGTGCAGCGGAGTTTTACCCTCCCACGCCTGTCACGTTTTATCAGTGAAGTGGAGGACCTCTCATTTCGTTTCGCCAGGGTGAGGTTTCAAGACACCGTTTCTATAGTCATGGATCACGATGATTTATGGACTGGCCGTGGGGCTTTCGAGATATCGTTCGACTTGGATAGGAAATCTCGCCCTGACCTTGATCTTTACGTTGCGTGCACAGCGAAGATCTGCAGCACACTCTCAACGATGCCTTCTGATGTGCGGTCGCTCCTAATCGAGGATGCACATGGCCTCGAGTGGTCCGCTCGTACCACAAGCACAAGGTGGAACGACCTCTTAGGACTCTTCGACGGTGTGAAGACGCTTCGCGTTGCCCACTTGCTCGTGGATGAGCTTGCTTATTCTTTACAGCCGGACGAAAAGGGATCAATTGAAGGCTTACTTCCTAAACTGGAGGAGATTGTGTGCTACGGTTCGACCAACGAATTCACCGCATTCGTCGAAGCTCGTCGACTGATCGGCCGACCTGTGCGTGTGGTCACCGGTCCAAGACATCGCCTTATGCTGGTTTGAGCCCATACACAAGGAACGACGATCTTAAACAAATCAAAATGCTGAGCGACCCCCTGCTGACGCGAAAGTTCCCGCAATTCCATTCGGTTTAGAAAACTAACAGGACATTGCCGAAACGTAGTACTTTCCTCTATGTACCGTGGCGCTTGTGCATTTATCTCGCCTACTTCTGTGAGCTCGTTACTTTCTTCCGATATCTATAGGTCCGATAAGCCGCGATTTCTATTCCACGTATCTCTTACTACCAAAAACGCCACTTACTTTGGATTATCTTCTCCACCCCTTCCACGCATGTCGCTTTGTCATCGTCGGCAGTAGTCGTTTCGAGGAGATCCTCCTCAACAAAATCGTATTCGTTTCTTTAGGTACATGTTGATTGGATGGTTGGTTAGCTCATCACAGGTCGAAAGAACGACACCACGCGCTGCAGTGGAATGCGGGCCTAGTCTAGATTGGGGTTACTTTTATTTCCCGCCCAACCGCTTTTCTCACTTGTCAGAAATGTGGAGGGGGGGGGGGGGGGGCATAGCACCACCGACACCAATAGATTTCGAACTGGGTGGACGGCACGAGTAACAAAATAAACCGGCTAAGAGATGCTTTACCTGGGCCCCTCAGAGCCTGTGTTCGAGGGCCATTGAATGAAAAACTACCTTGCCATCGTCATGTCCTACAAGTTTTGCTACGGCCACGGCAAAGTGTTGCCAACGAGCGCAAAAAACAATAATAATAAAAATACTACCACTAAAGCATAACGCTTCCAAACCAAGGAACAGATGAGAGTGATATGCATGCAGAATAAGGAGCGGACCCAAGATAATCACATCAAAAACAGTCAACGTCAACGAGACAGTGGGAGGCATATAAAATACACAGAGATAAAGATACGTGGGCAGCCATCAAAGTATGTATATATATCCTATGCTTATTCATCCTCGAGGCATTTCGCCGTTGGAACAGGGAGAGGGACTTGGGTTATTGGTGTAAGGCATCGCATCGCCGCCGTCCGTTGCTGAAACTGCGACTTCGCCGACTTCGCCAACTTCGCCTGGGGGTAGAATCTGCGTTGATTCTTGCTGGTCTGCCAACGGCGTGAGCTCATTCTGCGCTTGCGACTCTGTGGCAGGAGTAGCATCCCGCGGCCTCGTATACGGCTGCTTCCACTGTATGCCAGTGTAAGGCCGCTCCTCCGTTGCGCAGTAGAGGGAGCCGATGGAACCACCGTCGTTGGTGACGACGTAGCTGATGTGGCCGCCTGAGTCGCAGGAGCTCCATACGGATACTTGATTGATGAAGGTACATAGGTCGACTGTCCAGGCGTTGGATACCGCACGCCGGTATAAGGATATGCAAAAGTGCCAGACCCGTGGTGTTTGTGGCGGAGTCCCCTTGAGTGACCGCAGGGGTAGGAGAGGATACAGGTACAGTCGAGAATGGGGGGTAGTGATATCCCCAGGCTCCAACTGGATAAGGGTATGCGCCTATCGACTGGTAGGGAAGGTAAGCCGTTTGTGGCGCTGCGTTAGTGGTCGTAGTAGTTGCGGTAACCGAAGTGGCGAGTGGCTGAGGTGACTTGGATGTTGGCCCTGGCTGATACATTTGACCTGGGTTGCAATATAATTCAGGCAACCTCGTCATCGTAAAGTAAAAGAGAATGACACGCACGCTCCGCTTCGGGCGCGGCCTCCATGGGCTTCTGACCGATTGTTTGCCCCTCAAGGTTACCAAAGACAACGCTGCCCCACTTGAACTCGCGCTTGATGCCCCGGTCCCACAACACTTCAACTGAGCTAGACTCCTCAATGACTCTGACAAGCGAAACCTCAAATATGCCAGCGCTAACGCGAATTTTGATTCTTGACATCGGGGCTAGAGCAAGCAAGTCTTTTCGAATTTTATCCTGCTTGTTCGCCTTTTTCACTTCTAACATGAGCTGTGCATGTATTTAGTAGAATAAGGGACAGCAGCGTGGTGAAAACCAAACCCACAGGATTGTGCTGGGGGCATAAAAGTTGAAATTCCACTTTCTTTACAACCTTGATCGCTTCTCGTCCATACGTCCGGGCATCCACAGAATCAGTTGCAGTGCCTTGCGGCGAGGAGTTGGCGCCATCAACATCCATTGGGGTAGAGGAACCCGGAGCGAGAGGCACGTCCACAAGCACGACATCCTTTTCGACCTCACCCAGTTCCTTGTAGACAATTCCATGCTCCCCACCCTCACGCGCACACGATATGTGAAATGCCTTGGAGCATTTACCCCTGGTGCACTGGATCGGCGCGCCGTGCATCTTTGGACGACTCTTGGAGCATGCCGTGCATTTCTTCAGACATCAATTAGTTTAGTAGACTGCAGGAGTTTTCGGAAATGGGCATGACTCACGAGGTTCCACCGATCCTTTACGATTGCATCAACGCCGAATACCATCTTTTCTCGCTTTCTTGTGCCATCGTCCAGCACCGGACCCGTCTCGACGTCGTCCAACCATGTCTCAGGAAGGACACGCGCACAGCTCTCGTGCACCATCCACACCTTCGTATCCGCATAAGCGAGATGCTGCACGAGAGGCTTATCGTGGACGGGAAGTAAACCGTCATGTGAGGAGGAGATACAGAGACAACAGGGAAATGGCTCCAGTTCAGGGGGCCGCGGGCCAAGTTTCAGCCTGATGGTGACCTTGGGGTAATAGCACCAGGTGCGGGTGGGGAAACCTTTGCTTTCTTCATCAGGCCTGGTGTGTCATTCTCATCTGACTTGCGCTTCCGAGGTGACGACGAAGAGTGAGAGGCCTTTGATTTGGGTTTGCCTGTCGTTGTCGCAGCCTCCATTGCAAGCTCCCGGTCATAAAGGAGCTTGTCGACATTGATGCGGACACTATTGAAAATATGAGCCTCGGTTCACCGGAATCACAAAGGAGACAATACCTATCATTAACACAATTGCAGACTTGCGCCTTCCGCCCGACCTCGATCCAACTATCAAGCGCAAAATTGACGCTTTCCGCGCAGTTGAACCCGAGGTTGAAGCCCGCGTGATACCCTCTCGGGTAAGTGATGACAAATTCGCCAGCATGCTGTACAAGAGTGTTGGGGCGACATGAAGTCTTGGCGAGCATCATTGGTGATGCAAGGTAGCTCTTGTGTCTGAGAAACTGCGGGCACCTCGATGGCTCCGGAAAATGTCCTGAGAGGAAGAGATCAGAACATTTCGGTTACGAGGTGTAACTTCCAAACTCTTACCTCTCATCGCTTGTTCGAGAGCAGATGCGCGGGCTTGTGGGACAGCGTACCAGAACTTACCGGCGCCAAAGTGAATGTAGTTGATGCTAAAGAGGTCCATATCTTCAACATGCCATGCGAAAGTTGCTCGCCACATGCCAAAGTAAAGATATGGTGTGTTAACCCCCGGCAGGCCATTAGACGAACTAGGAATAAGGCGACTGAGGAGAGACGGTAGATGAGCAACATTCCATGCTTTGGTTTTATCCGTGAACAGAGACCCTGTTGATGGGTGGGTTTTGTTAGGTAGCTGACGAGAAGTGGTGTAACCGTATATTACCTTCCATATCAGCACCATACATCGCTGGCGTCCCGAATCCGCAGTTTCTCCAATAACGTCGCTCTAAATCTTTGCAAAATTCTGGTGTATAGTCCTCCGGCTCGTATTTGGAGGCAGCCAATCAAGGCGGGGATTGAAAGACTTGAGGAAAATACCATCGGCAGCAGCTCTCTCCGCGAGGTGAGCCTCTCTCATTTCACGTGTTTGCCATTTGCGCTTTCCCTTAGGCTTTCGCGGTTTATCATCACGTGCTTCATCATCATCTGTATTCTCCTCTTCCTCTTCTTTAAGGCGTTCTGGGGTAGGAAGAGACGCGACGTCTGTCGGTTGCTCCAACTGTGGATCATTGGCAGAGGGGTCGACGACAACGAGGGGAACGGACAGCTTTGAATCTATGTCATTTGATGGGGTGCTAGGGGATGTGGGCACGTTCCCACTCGAAGAACCCGCATTGTCGACCTCCTCAACAATATTTAGAGGGACAGCGACCGGACCGGCTGATGCCGCCTTGGTGGCGGCGATTGTTCTCCTCCCTCCCCTCTTTGCTCTTGTCTTTGGCGGTGGCGGTGGCGCCGCTCTTCGTGCAAGGTGTAGACCGATGTCGTCAACACTGGGTGCACGACGATCCTCCTTTTTGCAGAGCTCAGCCCACTCCCGTACGCTAAAGACGCGTCGTTTCTCCACGTTCTGTTGTCGAAAGAGACCACCGTGCCCGATCATGTGCTGTTCTATGGGATTTTTTAATTTCACGGCGGCAAGTTGATGTGTTAAAGGAGGTAAAGCATCCGTCCTAGGTTAAAAGCTTGTATACACGTGTGACACAAATTGTACGGACAGACTGACCATTCTTGGGGTGGAATAACTTTTACTACCCCGCTACGCATACCCCAGCCTTCAATCTTGTTCATATATCCTTCGAAATCCTTGAATTCGTCCATAGACGGTTTGAATACGGGGATGCCACGTGAGGCAAAGGGGTCATCGTCAGGCTCCAGCCATGTCCTGCCGTTTGAATTGGGCGACGGGGGTAATTGAACCCTTCTAGACCATAAAAGTGGTCTGGCTGAACTATTGGTAGTTGTGGGAGGGAAAACGTGAGGATGCTAGGGATAGTGTATCGCTTGATGTTGACATTGGGAAACTGAGGTACGAAGATGTACCGGACGCGAGAATCTTGTTTGTGTAGGGGTTAAGATAAGAGAAATCGGTGTTTTCCCAACTAACGGTTGAAAATATATGAAGAATAGGATGGAATGGGATGCAAGAAAGAGATGCCACGAATGGCTAGGCTAATTGAGACCACCACTATGAACGACGAGCAAAGGTATGTATGGTTGGGTCGCCTCGTCGCCCCGTCGCCCCCAGATGTGACTGGTGACCGCTGCCGCTGCCGCCGCCCCTCGGAGCTACAATTATTTCGGCTTCGGCCATATGTATTATGTAATTAAATGTCGTCCAGTACGCATACGCCTTCTGCTCCCTGCTGATATCTTATCCTATCCTATCCTATCCTATCACTGACACTGACTCGAATGTATGTATGATATGATATGATTTGTGAGTGACAGTTATCCTAGTACAAAGGGCGTCTTGACATCGCTGGCAGGCAGTATCAATTTAATTCATCCATTAACTGTCAAGTCAAACCATTGCTCATTCATTAAACTTAATTTATGAAAAATATTTCTCGATGACACCCACATCTCACTAGATGTGTGTTAGGTATCTCTTGAGAACGTCTCATGGTATGTACCACTCATTGCACGCGCATATATATATATATGTATCAATTCGGGTTTCTGGATGCTTACTTAACCGTATGCCCCAGGCGCGCATGTATTTCTAGAAGAACTATCATCGCCGCCGTCTAGCAACACATTCATTTTTTCCTATAACATATTTCTGCGTGGGTTCGGTCGCGGGATCCAGCAAGCAGGCGTAGGCCGCATAGTGTCTACTGTATCACAGCCGTACAAGGCTGTAGCCGTTCCAAACTTCGCTTTGTCAAAAAGAAAGAAGTGGGGTGAAGGGGGCGTGCGAGAGTCGGGATGGGCATCAATCCAACCCATTTTTAAAGGAAACCTGGCAGTGTGCGTTGGTGGTGAACGTCCAGGAACAGGCGATGTAAGAACCGATGTTCGCATGGAGAGGGGAGGGGAGGGGAGGGAAGAAACTGTGAACGCGACTGACCCAACTAACCAACACCAACCAAACCCTTGTCGTTTTCGCCTCGCCGCTTGAGCTTAAAAAATAAAAAAAACCAAAATTGTCCAATCGGTGGCGTCCCCCCGGGGACCCGAAAGAATGGGAATGGGAATGGGAATGGGATTATTGGATATTGGATTGGGAATGGATGGACCGGATTGGAGATCGGATCGGATTGGTTGGATAATACAAGTCAAGAGCACGAGCGCGGGTTGCCACTCCCGGCGCCGTATGAGGCCCGTCCGGTCCGTTGAGCCGCTCCCTTCTGAATTCGGATTAGGCCGAGGATCCCTCCCCCACACCCGGCGACTTATATTGTAATTGACGCCAGCCTAGCGTGTATCTATCTTTCTTATTCGATTCATGTGCGGCGATGTTAGTGCCTCACACTATTCATGCGGATGTCGGACCTAGTTTGAAATACCCCATTTATTTTAAAATATATATATATATATATATTAATTCAGCGTTGAAGCGCAAATGGTAGGACCGAGGAGACATTCGCACTGAGCCTCTGAGCCTTTGATACTTTCCTTTCGTTCGACTGTCGGCAAACCCGTACTATTTTTGGGTGCAAATGCCGGAATTGCGCGTATGCGTATGTGTGATTAAAATCCAGATCCGAATAGCCTTTCCCGATATAGAGGTGACCCTGCTATGGTGTGACAACGTGACCAACGTGACTCACTTGAGACGACCTGGCGTGACCCGCTCTTCCTCTCCTCTTTCTTTGACTTTGAAACCCTTTGAAACCACTATACTTCTTGGATTGGGTGGTTTTGGGAGCATTAAAGATAGCCTACTTGACACAATAAGTTCTTTTCAACGAACCGAACTTTGAAAGTTGTGGTGCAAGTGGAAATACACCGGGAACTTAAAGGGTGGGGCGGTGCTCCACGTGGCTTCCCGCTACTATCCGAAGCCCCGAAGCCATTGAGTGGAGAGTATGTTTAGTGTTTCTAATGTTGAGTCCAGTCGAGTCCTGGTCGTCATTCCGACATTTTACGCACTCAAACTGTTGTTGCTTGAAGACCAGTCATGGAGATTACTTCCCAGATTGCCCCCAAACTGTTACGGTATACGCTCGTTCTGTGTAATAATTTAATATAATTGATAATGAGATTCAAAGGGAATTGAACGTCTCAATCCGCGCCCGCGCGCCAAATGCAAAGGACCACAACTGGTTGACTCGGTCTCCAGATCTAGAGCTGAGCTGGAAGGGCGGCGCCCACCTCAGATCGTCAGATCCAGCGGGCGTTTATCCATTGTTATAATTACCTGGCCCGCAATGGGGATCCCGCTAATTTGCAGGCCCTTTTCCTTACAACTCGTTGGCGGCAGCTTCCTTTCTGCAATGTGTCGTTCCCTCTTACTCTCCATTGCTTCCATATCCTTATCCCAAGCGGCAGCAGCTACATTCGAATGGCCTGTCAATGATGTAGTGAGCCCTCTCTCTCTCTCTCCTTCTGCCCCTCCCTCCCTCCTTCCCACCCACAATCGCTGTTCAATTTTCAATATTCGCTATCCCATCCGTTCATTTTTTGCACATTTGCAGGCTACGTCAACAGCAGCGAGGGTGTGTGAAACTGCTTCCCTCTTAGCACGGCCGTCAATGAGGTCAATTTCATTCCATCCCGTTCGAATCATCAACGGTAGCTCAAAAATGTCGTCTTCCATGATCGGCGCGGTCAACGTCCCAACGGACGTACACCACCGTGTTGGAGTCATAGTTGGCGCCTCGCTCGGCGCTGCTGGAGGTGTCCTCCTTCTTGGTCTCATTTTCTTCTGGATTCTTTTGCGGCATCGTCACCACATGGCTATTGCTCATGTCCAAGACGTGGTCCCTCGTAGTTGGACATCATCCGATTCCATAGGCGATCAAGACATCGAAGCCGTTGCAAATCACCCGTCGCTGAGTCTCGATCTCACTGGCGCGGGTACTCAAAATGGGTCCGTGGTTCCCGCGTCCGCATCCGTTCAGTCCGCAGAAGAAGCGAAGCGGTGGAACAAGTCGACCGATGTATTGGATATCAGTTTGGAGAATCCTGCCCCCCCGACTCCGTTTTCATCGTCCCCAACACATTCTCTTTCAAGACAACCCCTACCGGATCCGATTGAACCCTACGTGCCTTCGCAAGTCTCCCAGCGTACGCCTATCCTACGTATCCGCACCAATGTCGTCCAGACTTCATTGCTTCCTGGGTCACAATTGAGTACCTCAGCCCATTCTCCTCTATCTCCTATCCGTCCACTGCCGACGCCGCCAACGACCCCTCGGATGCGTCGGCCTCGCTCAGCAAAAGCAGAGGAGGCTCATCGTGAATTCCGCCGTAGTCGACTGTCACGTTCTGTAGTTTCGGCGGAAGACTTGCGAGTGTACCAACAAGACCGGCGACGATCTCGAGCGCATTCGATAATCAGTGGATCCGGTGAAGTGGATGAGTTTGAGATTGTGCAGCACCATGATGGCGGAATGAACGCACGAATCGACCTGCCACCACCATACCATGAGTGCTTGCAGGCTCATGCATCCACACCTACCCTTCCTTCTCCATCTCAGGTTACATCCTGACGACCTTGACTGAAAAGTCCAGTTTCCATTTTTCTCGTCTGTTTATTTTCAACTAATTGATGTTCTCATTCACCATTGCATCTGTCTCATATTCTCATATTGCACAACGTTTTTTGCATCACCTAACTTCAATTGTTCCGATTCTGTAGCTTAGCCGTCGCGTCAGTCATTTACCATACATCATTGTTAATCCTACTTCAGAGATCAACCACAAACCGTTCCTTACAGCTGCAAAGGATCCCACATTCAGGGTGACTGAGTGACATGGTGACGATCAACGTTAAAGGTCCAAGCGGGGTCGCCCATGTGAACCGGCTGAATTTTGTTATGAGTTTAGTCCTGAGGAAAGTATGCAGGTGTTCAAAGGATCGAGGACGGACACGTCATCATGCCCAAACCACACAACTGCAAGAGCGAAATGCTACAATTATCTGCACACATACATTTTCCTACTGCGTCTGAGACCCATATCCTCTTATACCCTCTGCAAAGCCCCAGGCCGTCTCAAGCTTCAACGAACCGGAAATGTCCACACCGTTAGCGGTTATTGTCGCTATTTGATACTACGAGCAACAAGCTATAAGCATGGCCGCCATGGACGGATGGAGGAAGGGGGGGGGGGAGGGAAGGATGTCCGACAGTACCTGATTGATTGAGCGGGCATCTCGGTAGAACAGAACACGAAGCGCTTCTTCAAGAATTCCCCGCGCCTCGGGCTCGGTGAGCGTGTTCTCCCTGCCTTCAACCGCTTTACGCAAAAGCGGTTGAGCGATGTATGCACCATAGCCAGTCGCAAGAGTGGACGCAAAGTAAGTCACGCCCAACAAATCTACATACGCTAAGAATCTGTCGATTGCGGGGAAACACAGCAGCCACGATAAGTTTGATTAGTTTCGGAAGCAAATGCAAGGAAACAGACAAGAGAAACCAACCAACCTCTGCCCGTCTTTAACGCCTCCCACAAGCAACGAATTCCATAGCGGATTCATCTTGGAACGTCTGCTGTACATAACTTGTGATAAATATTCATGTATCTCCGCAGGACCTAGCGTGTGCCCATCTTGTGCATTGATCTCCTCGGAGATAACAAGGCCATCAAGGACATGTTGGAGGTATTGAAAGTCGGACATATCGCCGCTCGCACCGACGACGGTGTAATCACCAATGGGATGTAGACGCTGCACGCCTTTGAAACGCGCAAGAGAGCCATAGGAAGCTGAGAAACGGGAAGAACAGAAGAAAAAGGTATTGAATGAGCAGAGCGTATAACAAGGGAGGATGAAACGGCAAACCGAGATTGTCTGCAGCCATCATGATACCATCTTTGTACTTAATCGCAAGAACAGACGTGCCAGTAACGATGGGTTGCCTGCATGCCGACTTATAGCAAAAAAAAAAAAAGGTGATGAAGGCACCCCACGAAGGACGTACTGAGTGTGTTGCGTAGCGCCAGCGAATGCTGCCGACTGGTTGTGACCGTGGTCATGGAAAGGATAGGTTGCGTTTGTGTCAAAACCGTCATATTTCTGTGTGGGGGAGCAAGCAATATTGAGATTCAGGGTGTTCACTGGAAAAAAAAAAAAACAAGGAAAAAGGCAATCAAATCTAGGCGTACCGGGCGACCCCAGTTGGTTGGAAAGTGGTCCATGATGATGTTGTTATCAAGTGAGCACGATGCGGGTGTATAGTGTATAGTGTATAGTGTATAGTGTATAGATAGGCCTCTGATGAGCACCAGACGCGCTTGCGCGTTCTACACCTTACACCTGATTATTACATAATCGACCTACTGTGGGCATCGCATAAAAACAAATATCAAATATATATATATGTTCACTTGTTCTTGTTCGTTCTCGTTTCATTCCGGTACGTTACGGTTACAACAAGGTTTAGTGCTGCACGAAAGTCTAGAAAAAAATAAAAAAAGGTTGGACATGTTGTCGGAATTTCGTCTTTTCTCACCGTTACTCTCCTCACAGGATTACGTTTCTACCCGTTATACGTATACATAGCATCACATCGTACCGTACTTGTAGGTACGCAAAAACGGAGCGGACCCGAATAGAACCATTTGGGTTAATATGTCTTCATTTTCTGTTTCACACTTGTTGCGCCTTGTAGGCTGGCAGGTGGGTCCACTGGTGCATGACAGTTGGGTAGGTGAGTGCCACCATAATCGCCAATTTATGTATTCGTATTCGTATTCGTCTTCGTTTAGCTAACGTGACTAGTTGGCCCAGCCCCCGGGGGCAAGGCACCAGCTGATTTAGACACGATAATAGGATCAAGGAAACTATAGCTATCCCCTCTCAGTGTCTCACTGCTTAGCTCTCAAGCCCCGTTCTAGCTAGTGAACTTTACACTGGGATGAAAAGTTTGTTTACGAGGCCATTCTGCTTAAGTGTCTTCTCCTTCCACTTACTCTCCCCCTCTCCCAAGTCCCAGTTGCTGGACCAGTATCTGTGCAAGTGTTAGCTTGCTACTGTTCCGCACCACTAAACTGTTGTTTGTACCTTCCACGCAACCATTCTGCTTTCCCAGCGCTAAGCGCGAGTATCGTTGCAGCAGGAAGAGCGGGCGTGTCAACCGGCAAAGTGGAATTCAGTATCCCAGCGCCTTGAGCCAATGCAGTTTGGATTAGACCCGGATGAATTGCGAAGATACGCAATTCAGGATATTCTGTGTGAGGTAAGATTGAGCACCTAGTGAGACAACGAAATGCTGATGATGTAAATCACCCAGAGCAGCGAATTCGACGAGACGCCCCAAAGTGAATTTGGAAATGCTGTAGTCACTAGAATGTGGAATACGAAGGTGGGCCATTGCAGACGTGATGACGATGATGCTTCCTTTAGTTTCCAAGATTGCAGGAGTGGCCGCCCTGAACCACCATTGTATATCGATATCAGCAATTGACAATGACCTTGGGCAGGCCAATCGCCGCACCGAAGATAGTTATAAACTCCTCGCACGTTAACCTCCAGCGTGTCCCACCAATCGCTTGGATTTTTTGCCACCAGGGCTATTAGTCAGTGAGCTCAATGCACCCTCCACTTAATCAAATACGCAAAGTATCAAAGCACCCACCGTTGTCGAATGACGTCGCGACACCAGCATTAGCGATGACAACGTCAAGTCTTCCGAAGCGGTTTGTGGCTACTTTAACTGCCTCTTCTGCCTTGATAGGGTCTTTGACATCTGCGGTGAATGTCACGATCTCGGCACCGGGAACTTCTTTTAAGATGGCATCTCTGGTCCCGTTCAGGGTCTCTTGTTTGCGAGAGACCAGAACAAGGAAGCCCCCGCCCTGGCATATTGGAGGGCTGTCTCTTGTCCTATTCCGCGAGATGCACCAGTGACGAGGACGACTTTACCCTTGAATGCCTGCGGGATAACGTATTGATTTGGGTCGATGTAAGGATAGACACTGCGTGTAAGTTTACAATCAGCTAGAGAGTACAACGGTGAGAGCTGAGATGAGGATTCTCACTCGTGGTGTCTGGTTCCGGGTATTGCTTCGTCAAGCCCAACGACGGTTGCGAGTGAAGTTTCGGCCATTGTGTTTTGTGATGAGGTTGGCCTAGTCTCTTACGCGTCCCTTTATAGCACCTCAGCATCACTACCACTAACGAACGGGGATGCTTAACCAACACCGAAGCAGCTGAATAATTTTATGCAAGTGTTTTCATACGATAGCGTGTTTGACACCTTCTCGAAGGGGCTTGAAGGGGCTACGAAGTTATATGCGTATAAAGAGGACATTGAAGAAAACAACATTGACGCGAAGCGGTAGGAGGCCGTTTTCCGAAGCAAATGAATCGGCCTCGGGGGATGAGTGATTTGGAATCATCCTAGTCCCGGTGACGTCTTAGTGTCGACAAGGGCTTCCACGGGCACCGGCAGACATGAAAACAGTGTGAACCGGTGCAGACTATCTTGACCTGTGGCCACTATCAGCTCCACATACCATCAATCCCTCTCTACTCTGCCCTTTCCTGCCATAGACCCCATCTTGCCCCATCGTGACTAGTTTTTGGCGGGCCTGTATCACGCACTCTCCACACCCGGGGTTCCTCGTATACCCGAAAACGTGAAAACTAAAATTGTTGCCAGGTCTTTGCCCCCCCCCCCCCTCCCCCGCCTCCCACCTGATGTCATCTCACCTCAAGCTTATCGCTAACACTATCCATGATTCCGCGGGTTTATTTATGTGTTTTCATACCCTTGCTCCTTAGCTGGACACTGGACTAGTGCCATGGATTGTTCGCACTCTAGATCTGGTTCCGGTACAAATGACATCGCGCCAGAAGTTCATCTACCCACCTTTCTACGGGCTGTTTCGCTCGGGGCTTTGACCGACTACACTTCACATGCGTCATACTTGTCCCCCTTCTCGGCCAGGCCCACTGTAACGTTTCGCCTTGGTTAGTGTCATGTGATGGTGTACTCGTATTTTCTTTTTCTTTCTATCGCCTTCCAGAACCTTCTAGTTATATGACGTCGTTAACATTTTACTTATATATACTGGTCGTCTGAAGGCCTTATGCCTCAGTTTTGAGCTCCTGTTACTTACAGAGTCGTGGCCCAGGAATTTCCAGTTGTTTTCTCTTTCTCAGGTAACAGGCTACCGTTCTGTGCGATTGCGATCGATGGACAGGAGATTAGTTGTTCCGATGATGACTCGAATGTTACGAATCTTGAGGCACGTGACTGTACGATAGTTTTCCATTTGCGTTCATTCTATCTCCACCAGGCAGTGACCTCCCTCAATGCCTCTTCTGCTTTCTATAATGTTCTATCATGTTCTTGATAGGAGACATTATTCTCTAAGCTTGTATATTATATACCATAGGAACTTAGCTCTCAAAGACTAAAGTCTTTGAGCCAGATTCTTACAGTATATATACAAGCTTAGAATAGCGTCTCCTAACCAGAAAGTTGTGGAATGATATAGAGTACAAGAGCATTGAGGTCATTGCCATTGTAGAATTACATGTTTCAAGATGTGTAACAGTAACATCAAAACTGGAATATAGGGCTCTCAAAGTGTAAAGCTATGACGACGTTTAACAGTTGTCGGGGGTTGAGGACGCTTGCCTAGAGATTTAAGGGACTAGAGCGGAGTAGGTACATAGATTAACACCCACGGCCAAGTTGAGGGTGCCACGCGATGAGTATTCGTTTTCCACAGTTTCCCATCGTCCGATGTTCAGAGTGATGTTGTTCCTCAAGTCTCACGCGAGCATCGTAAATTGCCTCACTTGCGGAAATTTCGAGGCCACCTGGCAAAAATTGTTATATTACAGCCTAAAACACTGGCCCTTCTCTTGCCAATTTTATCCGAGTGTCCTATTTGCCTTAGTGTCGTTATACCGTCTCTCATGACTTATGCTTCTCCACACTCGTCCCGTTCCAACCCCTAAACAATTACATTCTACACGTGAGCAAGGGGTACAAACTCAGATAGACAAAAAGGAGGGGCGCTAATACTAAACATACAACTTGACCATCGCTTACAACGTATATAACAATAAAAAGATCCACGATCTTACGAGGCGGCGCTTCCTGACCCTCGATCAGCGGGAATCTGGCGTCGCACCCAACAATCGACAAGGGGGCAGTGGGATCGAACATGTGCGTAAATGCACCGGAAGCCAGTCATCTGCACGCTCGGGATGGCTTTCGAGTACACGTTGCAACACGGTTGTGTTGATCGCGCTCATGGTGAACCAAGCGGCTAGTCCGCACTCACGGGAATTACCCAAGCTGCGCGCAGGTACATTCGGGGGTGCAGATGGTGGCGGATACTCTGTATGGCTCGTGAGAAGTCCACACGTGAGATCAGATGCCTGGGATGCGCACCTGGATGGTGCGCGCGTCCCCCGGCGCGGCGGGGTTGTACCATCGCTATCGAAGGTTCTGGATATGCGAGTGTCTCATAAGGGCTCCCTATCGCAATCGATAAGGATGTCCACAAGTCGATGAGCCCTTCGAGATCTGAAAATTTGTACCCGTGCTGCACACCAGGCGCGTGAGGGTACGTATTCGGTCTCGGCTCCGTGGGTTGTTGGGGGCGGCACCATGGGACAACCCAACGGTGCCAACAGTCCCAGGCACTGCGCAGCTCGTGTCTGGTGGCAGTGTTAAAGGTTCCTGCGATGTCCTCCCAGCGCGTGTTATCATCCTTTTTACCGAGAGGTTGAATCGACAGGAGCAGCAAGTATTCAGGCAAAGTCCATGGGTGCAATGTCAGGTATACTGAGGGAGATAATGGCGGGGTTGGGACTATGGGGGACATAAGATGCGAACTCTGAGTCGAACTGTGTGTGGTGGGGTCGTACCTTCCCCAAATTGTGAGCCACTACCCCCCGATGAGATATATTCGAGCTCAGTGACTACCTCCAGAGCAGTCTTTCCGGCCTGCGGGTAGAATCTATCAGTTGATGGGAGCCAAGGGGATACTTTGATATCATCTGGTCCATTTGGAGATTGCTGAAACCCAGGAATAGCATAATACAGAGTGCGGGGTTCCTGCCCCACTGAGTTGGGAAACTCCTCGGAAAGTGTGCTCGTTGAAGGAGGGGATGAAAAGGGCGTGAAGATGGTAGCGGAAGAAGAGGTTGTGGCTGTTGTTAAGGCAGTCGAATTACTAGTAAGACTTGGTGTCCAGACGAGCTGTTCGAACGATCGTTTTGAACTGAAGAAGGTACACATCAGAGAATATTTGCAAAGAGCGGAGGTGGAGCGCACTGGACTGTTATAGGTGGGGGGCGTTTCTTATGCCTGACCTTTATGGTGGGCGGTATCGTCCTCCACTCTATCGCAGCTGTGGTCCTGCGTCTTATGTTTTGAGACTGAATGCGTTCCAAATCTGTTGAGGACATAACAAGCTAAGGCTGGAAGAACTTTGAGCGTTAGCGGATAACAGGGAGGGAGAAAGAGCAAATAAAAGAAAAAAAGAAAAAAAGAGGAGATGGGGGAAAATTATAAAAAAAAAAGGTAAGGCAGAAAGGAGAAAAGAGGAATGGGTAATGAAACATCTGTAGAGAGATAGATTCAAGACGACTAGTAGGCCAGTGCCAGAGCCAGAGCCGGAGTCTATGGCTATGGTCCTATGGTCATGGTTATCATGTTATTGTCTCAATAACGCCAATCTCCCGGCGCGTGTAAATCACGTGATAAGGTAACAGTCACGCGGTAGTTGTCACACTTCAACAACGTGACTTCCACCACACAAAACGCAGACGACAAACGGACAGAGACAGAGACAGAGACAGTAGAGACAACAACACAAAGCCAGACTACTCCCAACCCACTAACACACTTGACTTGAACACAAAGACAGTTAAACAGAAATGACCAGTAAACACCCTTTGTTCGGCTTTTTGCCACGAAACGTGTCAGCAACTCAAGTCCAAGGGGTTATGGTACGTGATAGTCTTACCGCTTTTCTGCAATTACATTTATGTCTTTGTAGGAGGGTGACGAAAATCCATTTACCCGCTTGCCACATTCACCCCAATATCACAAAATACTTGAGTCTCGCAAAAAGCTGCCAGTCTTTACGCAAATGGATGAATTTTATAAGATGGTGAGTCCTGCGCTCCCCTTTGTTTGTGAGGGGGCAATAGAACCCGCGCCCCAGGTCGCTCCTGGAATCAAGGCCATGTGTCGCTAATGTCCCAGCAAAGTTTAATAAACATCAGATAATCGTTATGGTTGGAGAGACAGGCTCTGGCAAGACACTCAGTACGCGCCCATCCGCCCCTCTTTTTTTAGCGCGACTTCATTGACTGATATCTATTATGCTAGAATACCACAATTCGTTGTGTACTCCGACATGCCACAAACGAAAAAGAAAATCGTCGCGTGTACCCAGCCTCGGCGAGTGGCCGCTATGTCCGTAGCGAAACGCGTTGCTGATGAGATGGACGGTGCGTGCCTTACATGCACTACCTTCGATGCCTTATCTTTTTCCTAATTCATCTTAGTCTCCCTTGGGAAGCAAGTTGGATATTCTATTCGTTTTGAGGACATGACGGAACCCGGGACGACATTTTTAAAGTACATGACTGATGGTATGCTCCTGCGCGAAGCTATGCACGACCCCGATCTTGAGCGATATTCCACCATCATCCTCGACGAAGCGCACGAGCGGACCCTCGCGACGGATATCCTCATGGGCCTTCTGAAAACCCTTGTGAAGCGACGAAAAGACCTCAAGATCATAGTCATGTCTGCCACATTAGACGCGCTCAAGTTTCAAAAATACTTCACCATTAATGAACCTGCTCCACTTTTCAAAGTTCCTGGTCGTACACACCCTGTGGAAATATTTTATACACAAGACCCCGAGCCGGACTACGTGGAAGCTGCGATTCGCACCGTCCTTATGATTCATCGTGCCGAAGATCCTGGTGATATCCTCCTCTTCCTTACCGGCGAGGAGGAAATTGAGGATGCGTGTCGTAAGATCAAGATCGAGGCCGACGATCTAGTTGCTCAAGACCGGGAATCTGTCGGCCCCCTCACCTGCATCCCACTTTACTCATCCCTACCACCTCAACAGCAACAACGCATATTCGACCCTGCGCCTCCGCCCCGCACCCCCGATGGCCCGCCCGGACGAAAAGTTATTGTGTCGACAAATATTGCGGAGACGTCGCTCACAATAGACGGTATCGTATATGTTGTCGACCCCGGTTTTTCAAAGCAAAAATTGTATAACCCGCGCATCCGTGTAGAGTCCCTCTTGGTATCCCCCATCTCGAAAGCATCTGCGCAGCAGCGGGCAGGGCGTGCTGGCCGCACCCGCCCTGGCAAGTGTTTCCGGTTGTATACCGAAAAAGATTTCATGAAGGAGCTTGAGGAGCAAACGCATCCAGAAATTTTGAGGAGCAACCTTGCAAACACGGTCCTCGAGCTCGTGAAGGCGGGGGTCAAAGATCTTGTTCGATTCGACTATGTGGATGCACCGGCCCCAGAAACGCTGATGCGAGCACTCGAACTATTGAATTACCTTGCTGCGCTTGATGATGAAGGAAATTTGACAGCCATGGGAAGCATGATGTCCGAGTTCCCTTTAGACCCGCAGGTAGTTTTATAACCTTGCAATCCGCACCACAAATGTTTAAATGCGTTCACTTAGATGTCTAAGGTACTCATTGCCAGTCCGGAGTTCTATTGTAGTCAAGAGGTTTTGACAATTGTCGCAATGCTTTCTGGTGAGCCTTTTTTTTTGTTGCAGTGACGATAGGACTTACAATGTCTCCTCACGCAGTTCCCAATATCTGGTTAAGACCGAACAACCAACGGAAGGAAGCTGATACCGCGAAGCAATTGCTGACTGTACCTGATGGGGACCATCTTACTCTCCTTAATGTTTTCAACGAGTACCAAAATAGTACGCATTTCTTTACCTCTAGTTACTGCTATCGACAACATCTTCTTTGCGTAGACTTACAGGATCGCAACTGGGCATGGAATAACTATATTTCAGCCCGCTCCCTTGCTCAGGCAGACAACGTTCGCTCACAGCTACTGAGAATTATGGAGCGCCTTGAAATCGATCTTGTAACCAAGTCATATACCGACCAGGCACGGCACTACCTGAATATCCGGAGGGCGCTCGTGTGCGGATACTTTATGCAAGTTGCACACAAGGAGGGTGAGAAAGGTGCCTATCTCACCGTCAAAGATAATCAGGTGGGTTTTTCGTTAGCTTTTCTTGGTGATGGTAATAACCCTTTTGCGCGTATCCTTATTTTTTAAAACAAAAAAAAAAACCAAGCAGGTGGTGTCACTTCACCCATCGTGCGGTCTCGACACCCAACCGGAGTGGGTCCTCTTCAACGAATTTGTACTCACGACGCGGCCGTACATCCGTACAGTGACGGAAATTCGCGTTGAGTGGCTGCTCGAGCTCACTGCAAATTACTACGACTTACAATCGTTCCCTGATGGCGAGACGAAACGTGCTTTACAGCGCGTGTTGAAGAAACAAACTGGCAAGAACCCCAAGGCGGTAGCTCTGGTAACGTCCGACGACAAGCGACCGAAGAAGAAAGTCAAGGCGAGCTGAGTGCCCGTCATGTTATTTTGGGTAGAATGTAATGGACTTTTACGGGGCCATATGGGGTCTACTCCATGTTCACACTAGCGATAATATTGTTGTTTATGGTCAATAGTCAATTAGTAACCAGTCTTAGTCTTGTTCTATTCGCCTTCTCCGAGGCCCATAGCTGCGAGCAAGGAGTAGGACGGATTAAATATCTAACATCCTGCATGCCTGTCCCATCTGTCGTCAATAAATTTGCACTCTCCTTGAGGAATCACCTTGGATTCTTGTCAACCTAAGGTGCGACAAGGGTTTCCCTAACGTGCTAAGAGAAGAACAAAAAACCGCTGTCTTCACAAGAGAGCGGGTATATAAATATACATATTTTTCGCGCTACTCTTGCTTCGCAAGCCTCGCTTGCTTTGCCAAAGCGCGCCTCCTAATATCCTTCTGCAGCGAGTGCGTCCACGCCAGTACGGCCTTGGGTGGCGCGAGTGTCATGACTGCGCTGACCAAGGCGTGAGTCCAGTAAGGTGTGACGGTGCCCGGTTCGAGCTTTGCGAGCACGGCGCGCACAAACGCCTTTGGAGTCGGTATGAACAACGATGCACGACGGATTTTCGACATTGCCGACGTCTACCAAACCAAACCAACACATTTGTCAAAAGTCAAGTCGGAAATTTATATTTGAGGGGGACTCCTCTCCCCCCGCTCGAGAGGAAAAAAAAAAAAAATTTGAGACGCACAACAAAATAAGTGTTGACATGCTCTACCACTACGCCTTTTGGCGCCATTTCTGCAGCGAGCGCATCGGACCATGTGCGGAGGAACGCCTTGCTGCCTGAGTAGACGGCGAGCATAGGGGTGGGCGCAGCGCCGGCGAAGGAGCCTATGTTCAAAATCAGGCCTTTCTTTCTATATCGTAGAGAGGGTCTCAGTGTTTTTATGAGGAAAGAAGTGCGGGGGAGAAGAAACCGACCGGGAAGCCATGGAGGGTGCAATGAGACTGGTGATGCGCAATGTGGCGGAAACGTTGACATCGACGATCGTAGTCAGCTCTTCAGGAGACGTGTCGACAAAGTCGGTGGGGAACTCATGAGAGACTCCGACATTGTTGACTGTGTCCGCGCGTGAGCACGCATCGTAAAAAAAAGGGTTTCTTTACAGCGAGGAAGGACGACGACGTACCAAGCACCCCGACTTCGATCGGTTTGAGTACTTCCAGAAGTGCGTCCCACCTCTTGTCATCAGCAGATGCAAAGTCGATAACGAACGTGTTGGTTTGTACGTCACTGCCTGCCTTGGCTATAGAACGAGGACCGAGAAAAAAAAAACACGGTAAATACACGCAAGTCCTGCTTTTTAAAAGCGATGGATTTTAATATTTAAAAAATACGCACCAATTTCGGCTACGACGGCATCAAGTTTAGACTGGTTTCGTGCGGCGAGGAGGACGTTGAAACCTGCTTTGGCAAGCTGAATCGAAAATTCGCGTCCGATACCGTCCGACGCGCCCGTAACGACTACAGTATGACACCCACCACCACATCACGCGCGGATCAAGTCTTGCGTCAGTCCGGTTCGCATACTCAAAGCAAAGACTAAAAGGGGGGGAAGGTTGAAAGAAGCACCCACCGGCCCATGCGCCCTTCTTCGCTCCAAACCTTTTAAGCTATTAGGAGAGTACAAGTGCACGCGATTGAGCACCGACAAAGTAAGAGAAAGTTAAGGGCTCTCTCCACGTACGCTAATACCTGGGCGCGCAAATGTGCTAAAGCTGAACGAGAGTACCCTCGAGATGGCTGTTGCAATTGAGAAGGCGCCTAGTACCTGCAACCCCAATGCAAGATACGGAATTGCATCCACTATAGGCCATAGGGAAGGAGGTTGTGAGAAATGCATTAAGGCAAAGCAATAGGGAAGAGACACACGCTGTGCTTGCAAGGAGCTGAGGACAGGACTCAAGGACGAGGCCATCGTTCGTTACACGTTGTGTAAAGGGAAGAGCAAGTTTTAAATGAACGAGCATGAACGGAACACATAATCCGTGTGGATATGACCCAAACACTCCCCAACTATTAATCTCACATTCCTATTCCATTCATTTATTCATTCTGCCAGCCGAGTACGGATCCCACGAAATGGAGAGATACTTATATTTTCCAACTCAACTGAGAGGACGGGGAAGCATCTGTGCTGTATAGTCCAATGCGAGGCAGAAGGAGTAAAACAAGAACGGAAAACAGGGTACTAGTATCGCGAACAACGGAATGAACGACCTGGGTCAGATCTGAAGTATGGGTATCTATCAATGCACCGCCCCACGGGACGGGACAACCGTTGCAAAGTTCGTCCGCATCGTCTTGCAAGACGAAAGGAATTACATTCATCGCCGTCCACTGCCGCGTCCGTAGCCGACCTGGAGGTTGTCCAGTTCTGCCTCGAGGGCCTTGATCGCACTGTGCGCTAGTTCGAGGTCCTTGTTCAAGCGATCGCGCTCCGTGATTAACTGCATTCAGAACCTTCAGCCCGTGACCATTATTTACGCTGAGTAAAAGGGGGCTCACGTGTTGCTCCCACTGTCTAAAGCGAGCCTCCTCCGCCTTGACCTGCTCCGTGAACCGCTTGCGAAGTTGCTCCTCTTCCTCCTGGAACTTGGGGTTGTTGAACTTCTTCACCTTGCGCTCCCCATACTTGCGCGTCTCCATCTGTTGCTGGCGGTAATTCTCGTAGTGGCTCTCCTCGGTAGTAGAGATAAGGTCGAGCATGAATGTGCGGATGAGCAGCGAGCGCAGCTTGCGGAAGTCGCAATGGTTCTCGTTCTCCACTGAACGGAGGTGTCAGTACTACTAAGGACTAAGAAAGCTAAAGGTTTAGTTGCCTTCGGCGACACCCCAAAGGTATTCGCGGCCCTTCACGACACGGCCATCAAGGGTCTGCACATCCTCAGTAGAGCCAATGATAGAGAATGGCATGGCTTCTGCAAGGATGCGCGCGTGCTCTGCACTAGCCTCATCGTCTGCTTCGATGGGGGGCTGGTAAATGCGAATGTCCTGCGCCGTAATGGTGTCCCGAATCTATCATCATCAATACATGTATATGTCAGTTGAATGCACGCGCGACCAAGTTAGAGATGACACAGACGCGCTGCTTGAAGGTGAACAAGTCGCTCTGAGTGAGCGTATCCGCCTTTGCAATGACGGGAATGAGGTTGACGCGGGTGCCGAGACGCTTCATGATCTCAATGTCGAGTGGTTTGAGACTAAAACAAGGTCAGACGAGACTTGACGGTATGACAAAGAAACATACGTGTGTCCGGTGGGTCTGATGAAATATAAGCAAGCGTGAACACGAAGGTCGCTCTTCTCGCTACGCTGGGGTTGCTGCTCCTGACTCATGTATGCTTCATGCTGGTCATCAATGAAATCTACAATGGGAGACCACGAATCGCGGTTGTTGACATAGTCACCAAAGCCGGGGGTATCGATGACGGTGAGCTTGACCTTGAACTGCTTTTCCTCAAGTTCAGCCTTGATAATCTCGACTTCGGTGAGTTTGTCAAGCTGTTTATGGTGGCGTCGACTGTAATTTTTAGCAGAAGACAACTCGGTTGAGAAGAGAGTATTGATGAGAGTGGTCTTGCCCAGACCCGACTCGCCTTGATTAGCAACGTAAGAATTGAGTTTCGAGGATAGTAAAGCCAGTGACGAACCGACAACCATAATGGTGAAATGAGCACCCCGCTTGGCAACAATTTTGTGTCGCTAAAGAGAAGTTGGTTAAGGTATTGAAGAAATAAATCTATTCAACGTGGTCATCCCACCTGATTTGGGAGGTTGGCAATGCCAATACCATCAGAAGAAAGGGCAGACATTGCGGTGAGAGTGAATATTCGTTGAACGAGCTTGAACAACGGAAGACGGCGGTCGAACGAGATTCAAACAACGACGGGTCACTTTGTTTATACTTTGTTTGGCATCCCTCCTTCCCTTCGGCTATAACCGACGACCGACTGAAACTAATAAAATAGAAATAAATACAGATATATGCGCGGGAAGACACAAAGGCAGGCAGGTGGGAAGGTAGGTAGGTAGGCAAGCAGGCAGGTATTGACGCAGGTATTAATGCAGGTATTAATGTAGGTATGCAGGTATGCAGGTATGAGGACTTGAAGTATCGATCCAAAAGCAAGCCTTTGGGACGACTAGTACAACGCATGCACGAACAGCTCTGCTCCCCATGGATCGAAGGGGAGCAACAAAGTCAATCAGAGAGACAGACATGAAAACTCAAACCTGGCGGATAAGGCAGGGAGGCTAAAACGTTCTCTGGGTGGCACCGACGTCGATTCGCTCAGGTGGGGGGAGCCACAATCAGTGGTGGATATTCATCTTTCAATGCTCAACTGAACAGAGGGTAAGACAACCGGTTAGTCCTGCTCCCTGAGCAATTGAATGATATCGTTCAACTCAACTGGCTCGTGCATCGGAGGTTTCTCGGACCTATGTCACTCAGGGTCTACAAGGACGGGGGATCCAAATCTACAATATACCCACAGGCGTTGAGCCTGCGGGAAAAAGCGGTGAGAGACACACGGCGAGCAAGATGCTCGCCATGTGTCCCCATGGTTGAGTGATGAGTACAAACCCAAATTGTTGGTCGTATAGATGATGCCTACCGCAAACTCACGGGTCTGCCTCCCCCCCATCCCCGTTGTCCCAAGAGTCCTCGCTCATGTCCCTCGCTGGAAATTGCACCGGAAGTGAGCCTGTCATCGCCACTTGGTCCCACTATTGCCCGGCGTCGAGTCGGTCCCCACCCAGTTCTTGCAGCCTTTCCGAGCCCCCGTGCCCATCCGCGAGGTGTGACTTCCCACGCTGTCCTCCAAGTGACCTGTATGGCCGCCATTGTGCGTGTTGTCCGCGGCCTGACGAGCTTTGCGTTTTGGACGAGCTAATCGTCATTGCCTGCCATCTGTGGGGGGAAAAGAACGTATGCCATCTGCATGATACCTGCTATGACAGGCAGATTGTTGGGCCCGGGTTCGTCCACATAAAAGCATAGAGCGTGGGGTGTACCTGTTTGGGCCAAAATACACACCGCCGCCCCGGTACCGCGCTGGGTATATAGTATCGTATAGTAAGGTAAAGTGCATCAGTAATCACGCATCGCCAGACCCCTCTCGGACCCAGGAAGGCGATTAACTTCACAACCTATTTCAGTCGAGCGAATCCAATGCTGCGCGCCACAGTCCCCAGTCTCTCCATGAGTGAGCCAGGCAAGTCACGCGAGGGGAAGTAGTAACCGCCTGGTCGTCCTCGTCCTCGTCAGAGCTGCACTCTATAACGAGTGGGACGACCTTCTCGTTCCTAGACCGTCGAGTCGGTGTCCCTGGGGAAGGGCGCCACAGGCGTATGGGAAGGCGAAGCTCAGGGTTCCATGGGTCATACTGTTCGCTCGGGTCAGCAACGGCTTGTGCGACGCTCATGCTGTCGAGCTGATGGAACAAGTCTTCCATCGACGGCTCAGTGCGAAGCATCCGTGGTGAAGTCAGCGGCGGCTGGATCTCATTTTGGTTAGTCTCTTCCGAGTTCCCTTCCTCTTCGTCTTCGCTGAACAGCGAGTCAACGTCTCGCTTAACCGGATCCCGACGTAGAATTCCCCTCCCAAGAATATTGTCAAGGTGACCAAGGAACGCATCCGCTCGTTCGCGCAGCCTAGCAGTGATCTCTTCAGGAGGTGCCATGGCAAAACTGAGCTTGTCGTAAACTTCGTCATAACTAGGTGGAGGTGGAAGCGTGTTCTCAACGGTTTGAGGGGGAGGAACCGCGGGTGGTGGCCTGGGCGCCGGGCGAGACAGTATGTCATCGAAGAAGTCAGCGGCTTTCGGGCGGCTGCGGCTGCTCGTTTCTGGCCTTCTCGCGTTCTTCTTGGTGTCCTTGATACGATTCGCGAGAGAGGACTGGGGTACATGGTACGGGTCCACGCGTCGTGCCCTTTCCTTTCTTCCTGTGTCACAGATCACTTCGCTTACGCCTCTAAGACGCGCAATCCCCTTCTTCTGGCTGTACGTGGGTGCCGACGCTTGTGAAGGAGGTGGTTGCGGTGCCTGCTGAGATACTGTGAGAGGCACTGCGGATTTTCGTGTAGGGAGCGCGAGTACCTGAGGAGCCTGTCCTCCCGTTTGGAAGACAGGCTGAGGTGGCTCAACAAGTTTGACAAATTCTGGAGACCAACTCGCCTGCGATCCATCTGGTCCGCACTCGCGCATCACCACATCTTCTTGCATGCTAGAAATATCACTACGAAACACAAACCGTGGTAGTACCGGTCCCGGTCCCAAGTTAAGAGGCTTATTGATTATGGCTGCTATAGCGCTAAATGTGGCGCTAGGCGTTGTTGTATGAGGGCTTTTCATCTCAACATCCTTACTAGCCAGGTAAGATGGCGTCGCAGGTGGACGGCGTGGACTCCATCCAGTTGTGGTGACTTCAGATGGAACTTCCTCTATGATGCTCTGCATATCATCCTCGTGACTGAACATCCTGTCATCATTATCAACGACGGATACGAAGATGTACTGCGTTTGAGGCTGTCCTGGGCTCTGCAATACCCATTTAATAAATTTCGAGTGTATTAAGGAACTAGTTCACACACCATCTTTACGTAGGCCATGGCCATGCTGCGATCCACGGGGGTCACTGCCTCCTGTGCTGGGAATGCACGCCCCAAAAGTTTGATACGATTGCTCAGCGCCCTTGGAACCGCTGAAGTCCTTCGGGAGCGTCTTTCGCGGAGAGTGCGAGTGCTTGCCAACGATACCCTCCGCTTGACTGGCGTGGGCAAATTTCGAAGCTCTACCTCCGGGATGCATTTCAGCGCCGCCATTATGCGTGCGCGTTTCTGACCCGTGAGGGGGTCCGCCGCAAACGACTCGGAGGTTGGCCATGTGCGTAAAGGCGCACCGTACGCACTGCAGCCAGGCGGGACTCCGCCAATATATCTGCATACGGACGCACAGTGTAGTATCCGTTTGACGAGTCAATAATACTTCGCCCATCCTCTGAGGCGCTGACGATCGTGCAGGGTGGTAGGGGAGGTGGGTAGTCAGGGGGACGCCCTGGTCTGAGTGCTACCCGGATGCCATGGATTGAAGGTGTTGGAACTCCTGGAGGATGAAGCCCACTACATAGGACCATAGATCTGAAAATGATGGAAGGCTCTCTGATTGTACTCTTGTTGGCGGACATGGTAGTTAGATTACACTGGAGATATCACGGATAACTCAGAAACGGTGTATGGGGTATATACTTATAAAAGGACAGCTTGATGTGAGCCGTGTCAGCCATAAAGTATGCAGCCGACGCATTGGCATGTAATACACGAAGAAAATACCATGACCGTGACCAAAGCTATCCGTCCCGCTCGCGTCTTATGCGACGCGACACGGCACGTGCTACGGAATTATTGTCACGTGTAAACTACAAACTCAGAGCGCCAGCAGCAGCAGCAGCATGAGAGGAGCCACGGTGGCAACCAACAGAGAGAATTTTTGAACCGGGAAATGAATTTATTCAGATCGCTCTTGGGACAGACGTTTGCAACCCCTCGCCAGCGTCAGCCAGTCCATAACTCTGAAAGGAAGAATAGAGACGCAGAGGGAAACTGATTCTTGGTGAAAGAGATGGAATACATCATCGAAACATCTATATCTTCTGTACACAAACTCAGTCACAATGAAGGATGTGGATTAAGACTCTAAAAAAAGTTTATACTACGTACCTCTTCACAGAACACAGTGTTTATCAACATATGACGCCCGCAAGTCAAGCACTGTTTCCCTTCCCTCCCTAAAGGCGGGAAGAGATGTATATTCCTCTGGCAATTCGGGATCCGTCGCTATCCGTTGACGCAAATTGATCATCATGCGTGAAACGATCGTCGAGCAGGCCACGCTCGTCAGAATGCTATTAACGCCCTTGAGCGTGGGCTGGGGTGGAACACACTCAGACACTGGAAATCATACAAAAAGGGAGGAGCCCTCACCGGAGCCATCTGTCGACACATTCAGGATGTGGATACATTCTGGAAACGATGTGCAAAAAGAAAATAAATCGACATTACTTACGATACACGTCAAAATATTCAATACATTGGCAAGGAACATGATGCTAAAACAAATAAATAAATAAGTATCGGCATTATTTCAAGGGGATGGTACGCGATAAGTTTGATGGCTCAGTTGAAAGTACCCACGCAAAGTAAATGGTGCCTGGCCAGAGTGACAGGTTCATTGGGGGGGTTAGGATCGGGTATCAAACTGAATGACACACACCATCTCGCACTAGAACGTAGATCAATGTCATGGGTTGGCCCCAGCCAATGCGCATGGCCTTGTACGTTGTGAGACCAAATATTGCCAGGTCGAATAGGAGTACAACTCCCCACGCAAACGCGAGTCCTGCGAAAGTCATGTCACCGTCGAATGTACATCACCCGGACGACACAAACCGTGCTTACGTTGGCCACTAACACACCGCGTTGGCCGATAACATAAGCGCTGGACTGCCAAAGCCATCAGACACGACGTACAAGGAGACGCTACTCTCTACAATGCAGCCTGAAATAGGGTAATTCACGCGAGGAATGGCGCCACCTGTATTTGCGTGCAGAAAAATAAGAAACTGGAAAGGGAAAGTTGGACGAGTGTCTATGTCTGTCTCGTTGTAATGAAGACAAAAGAGGCGCACAGATGCAGTGGCACCGCCACCGACCAGAATTCCAAGGAGAGCCGCGATGACAATGCGGTTGTTTTTGTAAATCGCTGCCACACGAATAATGCATATGACTTGTGAAAGGCTTGGCATGTGAGCGGATCAAAAACAAAAGAGGGTAGGTACTTACTGGCGATAACAAGCTGAGTAAGAATGTAATATATTAGGTGATATCGCAACAAGGCATGGCATCTGTGAGTTAGGTTGAATCCAGTTTAGCCCGTTGATTCAATGAAAGTGCTCACAGCTGATGATGCCCCAAAATAAAATATAATTTCGCAGAAGGGTGTGAACGGGTATAGGTTCGAGAAAAGTGTGCATACGTACATCGTTGCTGAGGAGAGAAGCGCCCGCGAATACCTCGAAAATGACAGGAATATGTCCCAATATTGCCAGGTAGCGGTTGAGCAGGAAAAGAGCAGATGGCCAAGTAAGGCGGCGCTTCTTAGGCCAGAAGAACTCGACCTCAGCAGATAATGTGATGATATAGTCATAGTAGAGGATGGCTGCACCACCACCACCACAATCAGCTCAGCAAATTCGGAGAGGACAGAGAGCGTACAAAAGGCAATGAGCCGGGAAAAATAAATTGTAAATCTGTCATCCAAGTGACGGTCAGACCAAGAAATCAAATTTGAAGACGTAATATACAGGTGCTGATTCGAACTTTGCGACGACATTTATTCACGCGATAGATGATGATTACGCTCTGCGTAATTTCGCGACTGAAGGTCAGAGAATGAATGTGCAGGGAAGGGACAAAGGTAAAAGCGGGGTGGCGCTCGATGCATGGGGATCAATAAATCCTCCGCTACGTTTAATTTGACACGGAAACAGAACACATAGAAGCAAGTAATCCATCACGGATAATATAGGGTTTTTACCCAGGTGCACTCCTGAAGTCCTCTCTGCTGAGCGCTTCGAGTGTCACCGGCGCACATCAGAGATGTACATAGCAGCGACGATCATGAAGGTCGGGTTCTGAGGGCCAGGCCATTCCCATGGAGCCTCTAGGTCGTGAGTTCTTTTGAGAGATGGGACGATGGGAATGTGCATGAGTGTGGGAGATGCGGAGATACGGCGCTGATGAACAGTTCAAGATGATGCCCCCATCGCACAGAGTGCTGTAAAACAGCTGCGGTTGAGAGAGTTTACAGGACACAGGACAGATTTGAGGCGCTCTAGAGCCGCCCAAGAAGTGATCGGGTTGCTATCAGGCAGACCCTTTAGACTGATTGGACTGACCGAAAAATAAAAATAAACCGATCTGTTTTTTTTCGCAAAAAATATAAACTACAGATGTCTTCTCGGTTCTCGGGGATCGCCTAGAGGTCAGCCCGAGCAGATACACAGAGCGAGACCACCGAGTTGCTATGTTGCACTTGCACTTGCGCCACTTGCACATGGGAGGACACGCACGAGCATCCTGTCCCTGTTTCGTTAAGTAAGCAACAAACAACGCCAATCATCACCCAACAAGCGACAACTCCCCAAGATTATGGTTTGATTGAAGATGAAGATGATTAAAGATGAGGATGAATGATGACCGCCTCCATATAAACCAAAGAGGCCTAGAAGAGCATGAGCTCTATTCAAACTCTAATGCAGTCAGATGTGTTGTTTGTGTTGTGAGCCCTGGCGGGGCCTTCCAAGGAGAGAGAGAGAGAGAGAGAGAGAGAACTGCTCGTGGCCACGGCACGTCTGACTTTCCTAGCCGTAAGTAAAAAGAAAGCGGGCTTACTTACGCACTTTCCCCCTAACCGCCTTGTATGCTCATCGCCTCCGATCTTAATAAGAAGTGAGACTTACCAAGAGCCTGTAGCTAAGCACAAGAATGAGAGATAGATCCTGTGTGGTTGTGCAGTGCAAAAGATGCCCGTAGAGCAACGAGCTGCCGATCATTGACAACTTCCACACATGCATCTTAGTGGCATAAAACAACGGCAAAACTAGGTTTCCGAGGCGGAGGTTCCTTGCGTCTTTGCATCGATTTCTTATCTTCCGCACACAGCACAGAAACGCTACTACCCCTGCCAAGGTTTCGGGATAGGTCGGCGCACTTCTGATAAACCCCTGACAAACCCCCAAGATGGGCCGACCCCATACTAGTGGGATTCCCAGCTCTCTCAGGTTCTCTCGTTCTTTTTCTCAAATTTGAGAGAAAAGTTCAACTGAGTTACACGTTACCTGACATCTCGACATGACATGGTACCCCATTTTTCTTCCAGTTCCAGTTCCTAATTCCCCAGTTATCTCTCCTCTGAGGTTTAGGGTTCAGTCCGAGTTTCGGGGCCGCCACGGAAGGCCCTTAAGGACGTTTACGACCTTCGTACGGAGCGCGTGGTTCACATTGCATTATAAGTGCCGCAGTGCGTCAGCACCACAGCCCAGTTGGATATACTGCGTACTTTAGACCAGTATTAAATACCGAAAGGTATATCAAGGTGCAGCTGAGATAACGAAGGTGGTGGTGGTGGTGGTGGTGGTAGTGATGTTGGGTGGGTGGGAGAAAAATGAAATGAGTGCCTCGAGATCCGGCTAGATAAGGGGGCCGCATTCAAACCTGAGACCGACCAAGTACAAGTTAGTGTCACTCATTCTCGTTTCTCATTTCTCATCATTGCTTACATAGATTTCTCGGTTCATTCCTTCGCCCGATGGCAATTCAATTATGACGTTCTACGAGGAGGAACAAATCTATGGAGGAAGCCATATCTCCTGTTAGTAAGGCAAGGGGCGGAAAGTACCTCTGGATCCACACCCACACGATCTGTCCATTGGTGGCACACCACTTACTGAACTGTATTCAAGCACATGGAGATATGACCTCGGCCCTTGAAAGGTCCTATCTACGGCATCAAATTCATTCGGTATTGGAATTGTTTTGCCGCTAGTCAGTCTCGGGCCTCTACCATTTGTTTTATATCCGCGAAGCTCCTTGACCTCCTCAACACCCCCCTCCCCCTCTCAATCGCTGCAATTTCTCAAGACTGCCCGGTGTTCTGAAAAACATGGCGGACATCACAGTCTTTGACAAATCAACGCTACCGTACGTAGATGCTCTTCTTCCACATCTGACACACACTCTGGACTTGCGAATATCTTGTACAGGTGGCCGACTCTTTCGTTGGGCGTTGGTTCAAGCTCGAGGGATCTGGTGTCGCTAAGGAGCGGTCGGGTTCTCGTTTCCTCGTGCGTTACCCATTTGTCTGTATCTGCCTCACTTTATCGCTCACGAGGACCAATCTAGACAGAGCTCCGTGCCGGACTCACGACATGGGTATGTGTGATAAGCAGTAGCATAACGGCGTGTGACAAAACTGACCCCCCCCTCCCATCCCCTCCTCCCCAGGCTGCGATGGCGTACATCGTCCGTCTCCTGTTGCACTCACCGTCCAATTGCGACCATCCTGATGAACCTTTTTTTTTTCCTTCTGGGTCATAGATTTCCGTCAACGCTTCCATTATATCTGATTCGGGGGGCACTTGCGTGTGCCCAACTGGCGATGGCTGTAACTCAGACGCGACCTATCTTGCCTGTATAGTTGACGTCCGTCGTGATCTCATCACTGCTACAGCCGCCATTTCTGCGCTTGCCAGCACCCTCCTGGGGTTGTTTGCAAACCTCCCATTGGGGATGGCTCCAGGTCTTGGATTGAATGCATACGTATGTAATCCGACACGTAGTTTCTCTCTTGTTGCAAAGGTGAAACTCTGAGCTGCGCTCCAGTTCACTTACTCTATTGTTGGCTACCATGGGACCGGTATTATCACTTACCGGGAAGCGCTTGCCGCTGTATTTATGGAAGGGTACGTAATCGATGGTGTTTCAGGCGAGTGAGAGTTTTTGAATCAACGCCTTCCCCTTCGTGTCCAGGTGGATTTTCTTCTTCTTGTCGTTACTTGGTCTTCGTCAATGGCTCGCTCGCATCATGCCACAATCACTCATTCTCGCTGTTGGAACGGGTATTGGCCTTTTCATTGCGTAATTCCGTTTACTTTTTATTCCCACGTCTTCTCCACACCCGCTGATCTATATTTAGTTTTATAGGACTCTGTAAGATCCGCGTTGTCCAATTCCCACGGTCTAATTTTCTAATGCGCTTGCTCGCGCAGCTTCTGGCGGTCTTGGCATCATTGGCGGGGACACTGTTAATTTCGTCGGCCTTGGGGGATGCAAGCCAGAACATTATCTGCCTAACCTTCCTGGCTATTGTGACAGTGTCGTTATGCGCAACCCTACCATGTGGCTTGGGATCTTCACTGGAGGGTAGGTTTATTGTGTATAGCGAGAGCTCTACCTTAATGCACTAAAAATCTTCTACACAGTTTTTTGACAGTCTTCCTTATGATGTACCGCGTCAAGGGCGCGATCCTCATCGGTATATTCCTGACTTCCATAATTTCTTGGCCTCGTGGAACTGTCGTCACCGCTTTCCCTCACACGGATCCGGGTGACGCTGCATTCGATTTCTTCAAAAAAGTCGTTACTTTCCATCCAATCAAGCTCATCGGCAACGCCATTGATTATCACTACTCGCATGGCAAGGTGTGGTATGCACTCGTCACCATGCTCTACGTCGATATTCTCGACACAACCGGCACACTTTATTCAATGGCTAAGTTTGCGGGTTTGCGCGATCCCGTGACCATGGACTTTGAAGGCAGTACGATCGCGTACTGCGTCGATGCATTCTCAATCTCGATTGGCGCGCTCATGGGGACGAGCCCTGTGACCGCGTACATTGAGAGTGCGACAGGTATTTCTGGTGCGTGTTTTTTTAAATCTCCTTCCCCCCTCCCCCTTCTACAAGCGCTAAATATCATTTTGGGAATTGCAATTGCAGAGGGTGGCAGAACTGGTATCACAGCGATCACAACTGGTTTCGCTTTCTTAGTTTCAGTCTTCTTCTCCCCTATCTTCGCCAGCATCCCCTCCTGGGCCACTGGTGGTGCTCTCGTTATTGTTGGCACACTCATGATCCGTAACGTACGCGAGATCAACTGGAACTACATTGGAGATGGTGTTCCGGCTTTCCTCACGATCGTTATAATCCCTCTCACCTACAAGTATGCACCGTTTTTTTTTTCTTTTTCTTTTTATCCCCCTTACGCAGAAGGCTGATCTACTGAATTAACGTAGCATCGCGTACGGTGTCATCGCGGGCATATCCTCATACATCTTGCTTAATACGGTGCCATGGCTTCTTATGAAGGCGACCAAGGGCCGAATCGTCCCGCCTAACTACGGAGATGCTGAACCATGGATCATCCCCCCTGGGGGCATCGTCCCGACCTGGATGTTCGTTTTAAACCCCTCATCCTTTTAACCCCCGCGTGTGCATGTCTCATTCTAACCCGTCTTGTTTTTGTAGGAGAGTCGCCCATGGCTATGTCACCGGTCGGCCTTACACACCGCCACATGAATTCAATAATTCCCGCCACTCTGGAAGCATCTCCAGCACGTCTCATGAGCTAGCCGAGATTTCCTCTGAGAAGCCTCTAGCTGGCCACTCCATCGAGATTACTGAGCTTTCCAAGTAAAAAAATAAAATAAAATAAAATAAGTAAAATATGAGTGTCCGTGTCATTTTACTGTTTTATACTTACCATTGTTCCCTCCACGCGCTGTTGTTATTGTTATTTTAGCTGCGCTGTTATATATCCCTAGAGTAGAAAATCATGTTGTGGGTACCCATGTCGGCTTGGTCATTTTTGTGTGTTTTATATTAGCTTTAGCTATTAACCTTTGGGTCTTCGCTCTGCCACTTTAACGCGTCGCGTTATAACGTACATCCGCTCATTTTTTAGAATCTGCACTCGTTTTCTTTTTTTCCCTTTTTTGTTCTTTTGCTTTCTTTCCACACAGTAACTTGGCTCACAGAAGAGTGTACAAAGAATGGCAGTATTTTGCATCGGTACCAGCAACATTTCTGAGTCGAGACAGCGCGTTTGAAAGAAAGAAAGAAAGAAATAAACCATGACCTAAAGTGTCACCCCCCTTCCCCCCCCCCTAGTGCGTGCACGGCCTCGCTTCACTTGTTCCATGACAAAGTGCGTACAGCAATACTATATATAATCAGGGTGCCTGATACATGATGCGTTAGTAATAGCAGTAGCAATAACGGTAGCAATAACAGTAGCAGCAGAAGTAGTAGCAGCGGTTACATAAAAACACCACCACCCCCGATCAACAAGAAAGGAAAAAGAGAGCCTTGGACAAGCAACTCTAGATACATAACACTGATGAAACCAGCAACTCAACATGTCTATCTTACCCACATAAGTATATATATGCAGCGTTGTCATCAACAGGGACCGGTAGTCAAAGTGGTAGTGGTGGCGGTGGTGGTGGTGGTGGTGGTGGTGGTGGTGGTGGTGGTGGTGATGGTGGCATCCCTCCCATGTCCGTCGCTCCGCTTGCGGCGGTAATGCAGCACGACCTCACCTGACTGCCGCCAGACGTACTGCCGGACAACCGCAAGGGTCATGTTAAGCGGCAACACCGTATCGTTGCAAACGATCTCCCACAAATCTTCCGGCAGTGGACGAGCATGACTCTCTAATGGTTCCTGCAGGGGTAACACAGAAGGGGAGTGCAAAGTCTGGGCCCGTGCGTGATTCTGATTATCTATGGACGAACGAGGAGACGAGTGTGGGGAAGTGGCCAAACTTCGCATACCGACCGATAATTTCTCCATCTTTTCTTGCACCTAATAAAAGTAAAAGTAAAAGTATAGTTATCATCGAAATTCGCACTCCACGTTCCGGATCCTTCGACGGATGAATCAAAACTCACATGAACGGCCAACTTTCGCACACGAAGGAACCGACTCGCAGATAGTTTTGTCTGGACGCTGAACCAGGGAGGGGGGAAATGTTAATTTATACCAGATCGGAGTTTTGGGTACAACAAGGGAACAACTCAACGTGTTGACGAGGTCTGGAAGTACTTCCTCTCCTGGCACCCCGCTTTGCATGGGCAACAATATGAAGCCGACCTTGACAACGCTGACCTGTGGCGCGCGCCCAAGTAACAGGTATTCTAACAACCACACGGGCATTGCGTCCTCCAATTTCGCCACGTCCTCGGTGGTGCCTGCACTGGCAACAGTGCCACGGTAAACGATGGCCCAACCAGGCGCGCGTTCCTCTGCAATGAGCAGCGGGATGTCCTGTGTAATGGGAAGAGTAGGGCCCTCTGCAGCACTGGGCGGGTTAAGCGTGCCACCAGCGAGGACGACTTGGGCGGTCGTGGGCGGCTTCATGGGCGGTTCTTGTGCTACCTGTCATACGGGGATTGATTGTTTATTTTATGAGTGGGTAAAATGAAGGAAGGAGGTGACACACCGGTATACTGGACGGCGTGGTGGCGGGAGCAGCGGAGGCGTACAATGGCGTCCCTGTCCCTGTCGTTGCGAATACCGGCGAACGCGCCATGGGGACAGGCGTTCCAGGGGCGCTCTCGCTCTGTGCACGTTTCGTCGTCCTGCCGAGCCCACGTAACTTGCCCATCAACCCGCCTCCGGGAGTGCTGGGCATCGCCAGCCCATTTCCACTTGCGGCACTACCACCGGCACTGCTACCCACGGCTGCGCCTGCAGCCGAACCAAGGCCCAAGTTATTCCACCCAGAAACGTCGTCTGGCGTGGTCGGGGCGGGCACCCCGCTCCCCCCTCCACTCGAAACCGACGGCCTGCGCGGGCGGGCGGTAAAATAATCCTGCCCTTTCTGAGTTGCTAGCGTAGTGGAAGGTGTAGGTATCTCCGTCTGCGCTCGATGGTGAGCGGTATTACTAACGGGCTGGGGTTGTGAGTGAGTTTGTGGTTGTGGAGTTGACAGTAACTCGTTGTCTCCTGGCGTGACGGGTGATCCCACAGTTTGGGACGGTAGCGAACGCGTTTGTGAGAGTGGCAGAAGCAAAGGCACGTGCGCGATACCGAGTCCGACAAGGTGGTTCGGTGAGATCACGGAAAGCATAGTCTGCGAGACGACGACGGAACTGGTGCCAGTGGCTATCGTAGTCCCAGCTCCATCAACATTGCCAGACGGCCCTCGAGGGGGGGAGGATGAAGGCGCAGCGGGGATGGTGCGCAAAGGCACAACACCCGCTGTACGCAAGCGCCAATCGTGCGCTTGTTGTTCTTCATGGATAAAACCCAGGAAGAGGTTTCGCAAGACCCATTTTCCTAAGTTGACTGCGATAAACCAACACAACGCGACCGTCAGCATTCTCGAAAATCACAAGCCGAGGGCGAAAGAAAAAGAAAGACGTACTCCGCACGTCCTCGGGGACGACACTGGCTGGCAATGCACGATCTGGGGGGCATCCGAGCTCATCCCCATACAATTCCGCGTCGAAAGCATGTTCGTCAAGGTGCACATTCAATACGCCCGTGCTGGTGTCGACAGCGGACCAGGAGACGACAACTGCCTCGCCGTCGATGCGCTCGCGCACAATGTCCAACGCCTCGCGTGGGCTAAAGACATACCCCTCTTCGTCCTGATCGAGGCTACCATCCCTGCTTTTAGAGCTCGCAGCGAGGACGTCTTCCCGCGTGTATTGGCCGACACACACGAAACGCACGATGTCCCACACGGCGACTGTACCAGTGGTATCGACAGTAAGCGCGTGGACGCGATTGCTCAGTAGCACGGCGCGCACTAAGCCCGGCGCACCGACGAGAACAAAATCTGGGGTGGAGGAGAATGGCTGCGCGTCCGCGACAACCTCGCGCGACTCAAATGCAGTGCGGTGCCGGCCAAGGCCACCTCCCGTCCCACCAACGCTGGGGCTGCCTAGCGCTCCAGTTCCTAAACCACCACCGGATGGTGAAATGTCGCTTTGAGCGGGGCTAACAGGACGCCCGATGCTGGCAGGTGACTGGGTAGGTGAAGGCGGGGACGGGAAGGCGCCGCTCAAGGGTGTACGCAACATAAACGGACGTGCGGAGACGGACATGAGGGAAGCGGCAGAATACAGGGTCGCGATATCTGCGTCAGCCCCAGTACCACGGCCACGATAAACCGGCATGAAAGGCGTAAACGGATCGCTCAGTGGCGAGGCAAGATGCACAAGGCAATCATAGGGCAAACCGTACCACGTCGTCTCGCCCTCACCTGTACCATCATCCGGGAGTAAATGAAGAGGCGGTTCCAAAGCGGGAGTAGATGCCGCACTCATCGAGCTTGAATGGCGAGGTAGTCGCTGTAAAGGTGGAGACGATGGTGGGTCAAGAGTAATGGATCGTGGGCGTGAATCCGTGCTGCGTGATGGACGGAGCCGTGATGACGTGCGAGACGCTGCAGACGGTGGCGGGTCCAAGAGCGTGGCGGAACGAATGGACCTACGGGGTGGGGCACGCCAGCGCCGCAGACTTGAGCTTCCGCTCGCGGTCCATACTAGCGTGTCGTCGAGCGCGACTAACTTGGTGACGCCATCAGCAGGCGACGCGACGTCTTGGCAAACGAGCACGCATTCCCCTTCGGACATGTCTGCACAACCCTCGACGTCGACCTTTGCGACAAAGCCCGACTTATCCCCCGAGTAGAAAATTTCGAGGGATGGATGGGAGGAGTAGAGTGCCCAAACTGAGTCTGTGTGGTGCGTAAAGGTGTGCAGGCAGCGCTGCGAGGTGAGGGACCAAAGCTTAATCGAGGCTGTACCATCATGAGCAAACCGTTGCAAGATGGGGTAATACGACTTACCATCAGCCGAGGCGGTGAGTAGCTGTTAAGAGAGAAGGGGGGGGAAGGAGGAATGAGCGCTAGATGAGGAAGGAAATATCCACAACATACGGATCTTGAATCTTCCGATACAAGAATCGCGCGAATATTGTCCGTGTGTCCGACAAGCTTTCCGATGCGTTTCCCAGCGCGGGGGTCCCACATACGGATGACCCGCTCTGGTCCCCCTGAGACAATCATCTGGCCGCATGGGTCAACCGCGAGCGCATATATTGACGCTTTAGCGCCGGAAGATTCCGGGGGTGCGAGGGTGGTAATAGGCGGTGCAGTTTGCACCTGCGAAGCGCGGGAAAGATCCCAAAGCCTGATGGTGCGGTCAAAGGACCCGGATGCGACCCAGCCTTGCTCGCGACTGAAGCACGATTATGAATAAAGTGCAGGAAGATCGAATTCAGCAAAAAGGGTTACCTGTAGGCGAGACATCGAACATAGTCAGCGTGGGTGCCAACAGTGACGGGGTCAGATGATGGTGATGAATGCGGGTTCCAGGCTTTGACGGTACCGTCTGACGAGGCGGAGACTACTGCTCAATGACAAGCAAGTGAGTAAGAAAGAAGCTTCGCAACATGCAAAAAGGGGGGGGGGGAGGGGGGGAAAACACAGACGCGTCTGGTTCTGGTTGCATAAGAGAATGTCATTGACCCAGTCTGAGTGTATTTGAACGGCCTGACGGAATGTCGAGGGCTAAGATGCAAAAAGGTCAATCAAAACTGTAAGGGTCGGGAGCATTTGTGTGACACACACCCGGCCAGGACGAAGAGCATCTGCATCTGGTACCCACTGATGTTCGAATGGGGTGGACCCACTGGAGACTGTAGCACTGCTGGGCCTGCGTCGCTTAGCGCTTCCCTTGACATCACCGAGGATATCGCCATCGCTGCGCTGGTCCTTGTCTTCGTCGAGGGTCTCGTCAATAACGTCGTCGCTCCAGCCGGTGATGAGTTCCCAGTGGGAGCTACTGCGATGCGGACTGTCTGTCTTGAAAGTGCGTCGCTTCATTGGAATGTTGAGATCCCATGCGATGACGAGGCCATCGCGACCACCTGTGTAGAGGATACCTTCTGGGAGGGACGACTGAGGAGTTGAGTGGTCGTGTCGAGTGCAAGGGATGAGACGCCAAGACGGTGGCGAGGATAATTGTTTCGATGATTGGGGAGTCGACATTTGGATGCTGAACGGAACGGGGAGCAAGATGGGATTGACTGAACCATGTCTATCGAAACCAAGTGGGGGAGGAGTAGATGAGGAACGGGTTTGTGGAAGGGGGGAAAGGAATGACATAAGAAACACGTCGACGGGGCGGTAAAGGCGCCATCAAACACGGTCACCGTCGGCTCAGACTCTAATCTGAATCAGAATTAGAATTAAGAATTTAGTTTAGGAAAAGCTGAACGCCGCACGATGTTCGATTGACCTTGAACTTCATTCAATGTTCGGTTAAACCAGGTTAAACAGAGAAGAACAGCAACAACGAAAGCAACGAGCAACCACCAAAGTCTTACGGTTTAACCGGTCCGGTTACCGACACTTAGAGTCACTTGAGTCACTCTTGTCACTTTTATCACACACACCATACAGCTTCAGCTAGTTACACACTACACACTTACGCTTATCTACACTACATTCACTTTCTACTTTCTACATTCTACTTTTCGACTTTCGTAGCTCTACGAATGCTGAGTTTCCACATAGAGATAGCGGCGGCAGAACAAATGAATCGAATCGATGAATCAGTCAATCAGTCAATCAATCATCATCCATCAATCAATCCATCCATCCATCATCAATCAATCCATCAATCAATCAATCAATCAATCAATCAATCAACTAATTCAATCCATCAATCATCTCAGCCAAAAGTTGGGTACAGTACGTACCGCGGTTCCCTCACCTTCTGCTTCCCCCTCAGTTTCTGCCAAAACGGCCTGAATAGCTTCTATCACCTGCGCATGGACCTCCTTCCTCGCCGCAACGACCCCAAAATTTTCACCGAGCGTGCGCCCAAGGCCAAAGTCGAGTGGGCGACCGCGAGAATCAGAGATGACCCCACCGGCCTCTTCAACGAGGAGCGAACCGGGTGCGTGATCCTGTTTCATATTGTAACGAGGGTGTTGGGTAGGTCAGTTTGTTTCAATTGCTTGCGCGCATCTGCGCGCACAAGAATTAAGGACAAACGCACCCATATCTTCTCCTGGTAACCTCCATTGCCACCTTTACCACCTCCAGCGACAGGCAAACGCAAGTAGACGCCGCCACCTCCGTCACCACGCACGAGCGCAGCGTACTTGGCCTGCGAATCCATGCGCACGGGCGCACCGCGGACGCCAATACGTGCAGCAACGCGCGCGTTGGTATCCAGCGCAGCATGCGCTTTTTCGACAGATTCGAGGAAGGAGAGGTCGTGTAGAGCCAGATGAGGCATATTAACCCGCACCTGCGTACTCAGTGCGCTGGGCGAGAGAGGGAGCTGACGTGCGCCATGTCCACGCACGGCGATGAATAGTGCACCCTTGTTATCGCCACCAGAATCATTTGTGATCTGGCTGGAGGTGGACTGGGAGGAAAAGAGGTTGAAGATGGGGGGATGAACGGGAGATTCGGACACCCTATGACACCCAACTCAACCCGCGCGTCGACCAGAAGCGCGAGACAGACAGCGTACTGCCCGCCGCGCAAAAACCCCTTCGTCCCGTCGATCGGGTCAAGTGTCCACATGCCTGGATGAATACAAAACAACACACAACACACAAAGAGATAGACGGACGGAAGACAGACAGACAGACAGACAGACAGACAGACATGCATAGTTGACACACGAATGGAACCAAAGCAAAGCAACAAGCAGCGCGGGCAGATTCCAAACAAAAAGATCAGCCTAGTCAGTGAAAGTGAAAGTGAAAGTGAAAGGGAGAGGGAGGGAGGGGGGAATGTGTGTAGAGACAGACGAACGCACGTCCCAACCGTCCACCGGCATAATTCCCCCTATCAATCGCCTTCAAAAGCGCCTCGGCGCCCCACCGGCGCCCAAGGCCCCATTCTGGACGCTCGCCACTACCACCAACGACGACTTCATCCTCATCTACACCACGAGGGAAAAAAAGGGGGGGTTGCACCAGGATTTCATCCGCGAGTTCGACTACGCGCGAGCGGAGCAACTCGCTCTCCTTTGTTGGGGCACGCAAATCCGCCGAATCTTCCTCGCCTATGATGGGATCGTCCGGAAATGCGTGCGAGAGGATGGTGTTGATGACTGCCTGCGCGGAAAAGTCGGCCACTACAAGAGAGCCAAAGATAAATAAATAAAAAAACAAGCGTCATCCCGCTGTTGCACCACAAGTACTGTACTCGTCATGGGTGCGGAAGGGGGGGAGGGGGGTATCACATGTGAATGATTGTTGTTAAAGCGCACCGGTTACGGGGCTCTTGTCACCTTTGACGAGCGTCTCACCCGCGACGAGCTTGTTAAAGACAGTTGTGGTAAGTGCGCACGCACGACGCACGGCGGCGATGGCGACTTGTTGTTCGAGGGAAAAGGGCACGGGCATTGTGATGTGGTGGTAGATGAAAGATGGTAAATGAATGGAAGATGGGGGGAAAGAAGGTGGAATGCATATCCATATCATATATATCACATGACCGACTTTGAATGATCACGGGTCCACAACGCGTCGCGCCCTCAACTATTAAGTAAATACAATAATGCGCTCACCTCCAAACACCCCCCCCCTCTTCCCTTGTAAAAGAGACACAGACCGGACATGACGGACTTTGGGTACAAACCCACAGCACGATCTCAGGGAGTGAAAACATAGGAAAAGACATGGAAAACAGAAAAGTAAGGAAGAGTAGGGGAAAAGAAGAAAAGAAAAACAGAGCAGGTTGCTTGTTATTGAACAATTGCATGAGTAATGTTGCCAGGGCCATGGTGGGTAAGGTAACACAAATGCGAACTACGGTGCGAAAAGGGAGAGGTGCATGACAGAAGGTAGGGGAGAAACGAGTGGGAGAACATATGGGTAACATCTATCCTTGGTAATTGGCAAAATATGGATGTACGAGAGCACGTTTTGCTGAGATGCGCCCGGAACTGTCATATGCGAGTGTTTGCTACGGGATCATTTGTCAGAGCGGATACAGAGATAAAGACAGATGAGGAAAAATAATACCTTGAGCAAGTCAATTCCAGCCACATCTAGATACGGGACCTGTTCAGCGAGATCTTGTGGTGACCACTGTGGGAAAGTGGGCTTGTAGTCCGGTAATTGCTTAACCCCTGGCCAAGCCTCTTCGTTCGGCGTTCCTAGCACCCTATATGAGAAGAAATCAACGATCACCGCCTATTAAAAGGACGTGCTCCCACACAGCGCGCGAAGCACTAAAATAAAGACTGACCGGAAGATCTTGAAGATTTGGTCAATTTCAGAATCCCCTGGGAACAGCGGAATGCCGCGCATGACCATCTCTGCAAAAATGCATCCGACGGACCACATATCGATAGCAGTTGAGTAGTGGCGCGAACCGAGTAGGACCTCCGGCGCGCGGTACCACAGCGTGACGACCTGCCAACACCCGATTTCGAATGTCACATACGTGAGCACAGCAACCGGAAATGCCACGTACCTCGTGCGTGTACGTGCGCATGGGGATGCCAAAGGCGCGCGCAAGACCAAAATCAGCTAACTTCAAATTGTTCCTTTTGTCAATGAGAAGATTTTGCGGCTTGAGGTCGCGATGGAGAATCCGGTGGGAGTGGCAGTACAATAGCCCCGAAGTTAGCTGGTGCGTGAATTTCTGTGCGTCGCAACCATCATAACGTCACCGTCAATAACCGCAGATTTACACCGAACACCGACAAAGAAAAAATGAAAATGGAAGTCCGCCCAGATTTCGCGCCCCGGGAAGGTGAGGGTACCGGCCGGTGATACCCTTTAAGCCTGGCAGATGTGGGGTATGGTCACGTGATTCACGCGCCGCCAGCAGTTCACGAAAAAAAAATGAGACAATCTATCGATTCCGAATATCTTGATCCGGAATCAGGGTTGCATATGCAATAACCCTGGTAGGGCAACTTGTTTCATAAGATAACGACGCCAAAAGGACGCGTCGTTATGTGACAATAGGTGTATGTATATGTACGTGTTTTGGGGGGAGATGGAGGGGAGGAAGGGGCAAAATAAGAAAGCGAGATTACGGACCTGGCAAAGCTCGAGTGAGAGCGGTGTACCTTGCGAGTTGCCAGCTTCCATATAACGCTTCAGGTCAACATCTAGAAACTCAAACACGAGGTAGAGTTTCTGATCCGCGTGGACAATGTCCAATAGCCTACGCGGGGTGCCGGCGTCAATAATGGCAAACGCTTGCGTATGTACGCGCCACCGATGTGTGGCGCAGATGAGAAGAAAGGGGAGGGGGGGGAGGGGGGGGGAGAGAGAGAGAAAGGTGTATACCGGACGATGTTTTCATCCTTTAGTTCCTTTAAGAGCGAGATTTCGCGGATGGCGGTACTTGGCACGCCCTCGTCCTCTGCCTCAAGCCGGATTTTCTTGAGCGCAACGATTTGATTCGTGCTGACGTCGCGCGCTTTGTATACGACGCCGTAGGTGCCTGTTCGATAGTAGTGCCGAAAGTTGGCGGCGTCCATAAACACACACTCTGATAGCCCCGCGGACGTACGCGGAACATACCTTCGCCTAAAACGCGCGCGCGAACGATGAGTGGGTTACAAACCGGGGAGGGAAGCAAGAGCCAAACGCTTCACGCACCGACTTTTTCAATCTTGGCGTAACTTTTGGGAAATGTCATCAGAAAAAAGCCCAGGCAAAAAAACAAACAAACAAAAAAAAGGATGGAAGAGATGGATGTATACGCACCGGTCCATTTATTTATATATCGACAGGGAATCAGAGAAGTTGCGTGGGGGATTGCGGGTTTGTCAAGTAGTAACGCGTTTGAGCGTGCGTGCTAGTCAGTGTACAGTGGTAGAAGGTGGTTGAAGAGAAAGCAGGTTGTGAGGGCCCCAAGGCAAAAACCAAGTTGTGCGTGAGTGTGGAAGTGGCCAGAAGTAGAAGGTCACGCGAGGCGTCCTCACACAAGAAGTGCTTCGAATTGTGTCGTGGTTGCTACCAAGCTTTGATTATCTTTGACACTAGAAACCAATGCTTTTAAGATTAATCCTTGGGAAGGGGAGGGAAGGGAATGGGGGGTGGCGTTAAAAGGCAGAGGGGAAAGACTAGGGGAGAGAAGGGGGAGATATGACAATGAAAGTTTATATATATATTATTATATTATATTTGAAGGAGGAGGAGTGGGCCCCGGGGGAGGACGATGTAGTTTTCTTTGATTACATAAGCCATCTGAGATCATTTAGTTTTGGTTTGGCCATCCCGTCCGTCCAATCCATCATCAAGTCAACCTGGATCGACCGCCCGCTTTGTTGGGTAATAATAATAATAATAATAATAATAATAATAATATAGATGATAATAATAGTGGGGGAGGAGGGGAGCAAAGGGGGGCCGACAGCGGGTTCTGGATCTTAAGTGGCAGAATTTTCGAAGAGCGATGACGACTCCCCCTTTGACGGCGTCCATAGCTCGCTCGCTCGCTCTTAATCCGTTTCGGATCCGGTGCTAATATCCGCGCATCATTAATGTACGTGCGTATAATGTACGTGTATATGTATATATGTAAATCCATGTACTCCATCCATAAATCATACTCTCATCTTTTTCGATTTGCGTTCCCATCCTCGGAGCGCTTGACGTGCACATAAGGTAAAAGCCAAGGCAAAATGTATATATATATATACATTTCTTATGTTCTTCTCCCGTCTCCGCAAGCGGGAAAAAAAGGGAAGGGCAAGTGGAACGTCGAACGGACAATGAGAGTGAGGTAGCGAACGCCATTCATTCTGAGGTGACAGGTGCTGAGAAATAGTGGTTCCATGTTTATAGGGTAGAGCACTTTGAGCAGCCCTGAACACACGCGGTTGGCGCGCGCGTATTATGACGGTATAATCCTGATCTCAGTCGTTATGCGTTATGCTGCGCGATCGACTGGGGCACGGCGAGTGCCAAGGTGCCAGCAAATCCCGGCACTTCAAAATTTGCCTAACATTCAAGCGGAGTAATAATCCCATTGTTTTCGGGCTGGCCGAGGAGGCTAGTCCCCAAGAGGTTTAAAGGCCCAGGAAAAGATTGGCTTCAATCTGCAGTCCTAGCCTACCCGTGGGTGAGGGGATTGACCTAGACGCCAGCGCGCGGAAGACATCGGCTTCTGATCGTTGCGATTGCAATAAACCTACACGAGACACAAAACCCCACGCCAACACCACGTTAGGTCGCGTTGCCTTTTTAATACTTAGTCACGGCGCTCTTGCACATGCTTCATGCAGGACGCGGCCACGTCGTATCTTGGTCCTCTCTCCGCCGCGCCTGAGTCAGGTCAATGTACTGCCCCGGCCATGGTCTTCACCTGTCATGCTGGATTAGTACGGCCTCCAACGGGGTGTGGAACAGTTCCCAAAAATCGAAAAAGAAACCGCATTAACTCATGTGAGTTGGTACCACCACCACCTCCGTCCCCTCGCTAATTATGAATGAAATTCCAAGCGCGCAACGACGTGATTAGATCAGCAATCTGACAGAAGGGTGCCAAAAAGGTATAACCCGTACAGTCAGGCCACCTCGACCCCTGTCGTACAACCTGCCGCCGGAGATTCCTGTGGAACACTCCGCCTGACATACGGAACGCAAACGGAAAAACAAGATGGACTCGAGGAGGGTATGATGAACGCACTCCTATCGATGATATTCGATTCGCCCCCATCATCCTCATCCTCCTCTTCTTCATTGGGGTTCCACCGGTCTCGCGCTGTGAATGTGTGGTTTGCACGGTCTACCGCTAGGTCGGCGAGCATCCTCGCAGTCGAGTCTTCTTTTTGTTTCTGTAGCGTCGCATCGCGCTGTGCACGCATCCGCACAAGTTCAGGGAGATACTCCCTACGTGCAAATGCCAGAGTTGGTCACTCGTGAAGAGTTGAAAAAAAGGTGAGGACACGGACTTTTCGTATTCGTCACGCGAGGCCTCTACGGCTTCGAAAAAGTCGGAGACACCGTCACCCGTCATGCTGGACACGCCTACTGACTGCGAAAATGAAAACCGGCGGTGAATGCGGTTCGGTAAAGACAAACTTTGAGATGCTTGTAGAACTCGTCCAGGACCAAACTCATGCTGTTCATGAGGCTGTTCATGTACGTCGGTGAGCCTTCGTCGTCGGTCGTGCTTTGATGTGTCGCGAGTGCTTCTTGAAATACCTCAAAATCTCGCATCCACTCGAGTGCAAATGCGTGTGGTTGGGCATCGGTCTTGTTGAAGACAACAATAAAGGGAAGCTTGGTCTTGTACAGGATACTATGGATGGAATAAGCGACGTTCAAGGAGAGATAAAAGGGGAGAAAGTGAAGGTGTGCCGGCATGGAAAGAAGAGGTATGAGTGGTATACTGGGATGTATGTATGCGAGCTCTCCCCAACAAGCTCAAGATGACAAAACAATGCAGGACATCAAAGATCGGAGTCACATACCTGCAGGCATATAGCATATTTGACATGAACGTTGCAGGGGCAACAGTTCGCGGTGTGTCAACAACGTATGCGATAACAGTTGGAAGAGCCGTTGCGATTGCGTCTGTAATAATCGCACCGGATGCTGACCAGGTGAAAATCTCGATCTGGCCGGGTGTGTCGACAATCACATAGCTGGGTTGAAAGAAGAGGGAGAGCGCGTTGGAATGGCAATGAGCCAATCCTTTGCGACAAGAGACAAAGGAAAGATGGCCGCGCACTCGACATTCTCCGCACGTTTCTCGACGAGGTCGAGAACCTGGTCGAATTTCGTCGTGAAGAGATTGAGGGCGGTAAGAATGCCGCCGTTTGGCCCTAGATTGTACCTTTCATGGATGATAACCTCAGCGAGAGATTGTACGTAGAACTGCAACTGCGCACTGCTTCATGACCTCGTGATAGTCTATTGTATCCCGTATGTCAATGTTTGCCTCAAAGGGAACGTTGGCAACTGCGGGATCGAGGTTAAGAATGTAAGGAGGTTTAGGTGGTGTGAGCGAATGAAGATGCGCATTTATTCTCTGCACAAAAGTTGATTTGCCAGATCCAGCCATTCCAATGGTGATGATGCAAACTGGCTTTTTTCTAATCCTTGAGCTTGAGCTTGAGCCTGTGGATTCCTGTCCTTCTTGAGCCGCCATGCGATATGATATGATGAGATGAAATGATGATGATGATCAAGGGTTGACGTGACCTTGACTCTGACCTCTGACTCTATGTGTGTGTGTGAGTGTGACCTTAAAAATTAAGACTCCGAGTGCGATAAAGAGGGGAAGGGGACGAGGGGTGCTTCTCTCTCTTTCTCTGGAGCTCTCTTAAACGTCCTCCTCTGACCTTTACCCTTTACCTTCTCCTACGATCTTATACCGATTATTTCCTATTTGTACTCATGGACGACGATATCCAGTTTTTAGGCATGGTATCTCCCATCTCTCCTCACAAACCCTACGCACATTCCCTGCATCCTTCCATGCAGCCGCCGGCGTCGGGTGCGTCTACTTCTACTACTAACGCACGACCCAATTATACTACTAGAAATGTTCTAACACATACGCTGATAGGAATCATGCTTGTCATCCCAAAGACTGGTGATGAGCCAACTCAGACCTTGCGCTTTCTCAAGTCTCGTTCTGCCGTCGTCCATATTGGTCGAGCGTCCTCCTCCCTCGTAGATGCAGAAAAGTCACCAGATAGTATCCAATTCCGTTGCCCGGTCATAAGCCGCAGGCATGCCAAACTCATGTTTTCGTCAGGACACGTATGTGTTATTATTATTGTCCATCCCATCCCATATATAGACGCTTTCTGATCCCATCCATGTGTGCACAGGTATACATCGTCGACTTGCACTCACATCATGGTACCCACCTCCTCAGACGGGATGAAATTGTCTCTCGCCCTATCATCCCTGACGTCCCGATCGCTCTCCAGGACGGCGACACCCTCACCTTTGGTAAAGCCGTGGGCAAAGAACCTTACTGTGTCTCCCCAATAACCGCCAACGTCATGCTCATATACGATACTGAAGCCGTTCTCAGCCCTCCGGTGGCCCAACCGATCATTTCTTTAGTTGACTCACCCATCTGTCCTGCTACCCCCATCAAGAGCAAGCAGGACGCCACAGCTCCGAAGTCTTCCTCTTCTGGGCGCTACGGCCTCTTCGGCCCGCGCTCTCCTTCCTCTCAGTCCTCTCCGGGATCCTCCTCCGAAGATTTCTCCCAGAGTGACCACGACGGAGAGGGAGAGGAGGAAGATGAAGACGAAGAAGACGATGATGACTACCTGAATCCGCCGGAGGTGTACTCCAGTACACCATTTGGCGGTCATGGTCAAGCACAGAGCATGAGCGGCTGTTACGCGCCTCTGCCGTCCCTGCATGGCCTCGGCCTGCTTGCTTCGCGCCATGTGATGCATCACGTATCAAATACACCTATTCATACACACCCACTTCACACGCATCTGAACATGCATTCGCAAATGGCTCCTACTCTTAGCCTCGAGCGCAGGTCCACCCTTGACCGGTGGTTTACCGATTGTCCCCAGAGAGCTGCTGCGCAAGACCCCACGAACATGAGCCTCGAAATGCGTGTGGAAGAGCCAATGGAGATATCGCGGCCAGCCTCTCCAGCTGTTGCGAACTTGTTGCAAGACGTCCCCGAAGAGGTCATTGAGGAGGCTCTTGCCTCTGTTGCTCAGACGGAAGCGCAGATTCATGTGAACCCCGAAGAGCCATTGGTCATTGGGGCGTATCCTGGCTCGCCAGTTGGTAGTGTCGTCGTGTCTCCCTGGGTGGGTTCAGAGGACGTGGAGGAAGAGCCTTCACGCGAGCTGGTGCCTGAGCAGCAGCAGCAACAACAACAACAACAACAACAGGTGCAATCCCTGGAAGAGCCGGATCATACTTCTGTCGCAGCTTCATCTCTCATAGCGGTGGCTTCTGAGAGCGCCGAGGTGCTCGCTGAAGATGTCGGCTCGGACGTTGATGCTGATGGCGAAGCTGATATTGACCCCGCCTCTGCCACTGGTGCAGATACGGGCACATCAGTTGTTCACGAGTCATCTGTACTCGTTGGATCTTCACCAGTCGCTTCCCGGCCCATCACGACGCCCGGTCCAGAAGGGGTTGGTGTTTCTGCCTTGGGTATGACTATTGACGCGCGTCTCACCTCTCTGGACGAGGCGCTGGTCAACCTGTGGGTGCGTCGCTTTGCTCCTTATAATATGATATCATCGTCGTGCTTACTTGGTAACATGTCAGGGTAATGTGTTGCGCATGCAGATCGCACACCGCAAGACGCAGTCGGATCATAAGCTACTCTCTGACCGCACTGACGCGCTTGCGGCTCGTGTTGATGCCGCGCAGGCCGACCTCCGGGGCGCCATGGGCGGAACGGATGAGACGGTGGCTCTGAGGGCCCGTGTGCAGGCATCGGAGGATTTACTCTCCGAGCTACAGGGACGCCTGTCGACGGCGGAGGCGGCAGTCGCAGAAGCGAAGGTGCAGGCGCAAGCTGCTGAAGAGGCGGCTCAGGTGGCGGTGACTAAGGTAAGTCCATGCACGGACGCACCGAGTGCGCTGTGCGCTCATACGGTGCAGTCGGATACCGCTCCGGTGACGATGACCACTCCCGCGCCTATGCGTAAACGCAAGCGCGTTGAGAATGATGACGGTGAGGACGACGACGACGACGACGGTGTTACTGTTGTCGAGGGAAAAGAACAAGGGGAAGGTAATTGTGTGCGAGTACGGGGTCTGAAGGTTCAAGGGAGGAAGCGGGCTCGCCGTTTTGCACGCGCGGCGGTGCATACGACTGCAGCTGTGGTCGTCGGTGCTGTAGCTGCATGGTCCGCTCTGGCGTTCGTATGAGATACTTGACGCGATGCTTAGAAAAGAGGTTCGTATCGTATTTCATTCGTCTTTCCCTTTTGCTTTCTTTTTTTCTTTCCTTTGTTCGTGTTCGTGTTCGTTCGTTCGTGTTTGGTGTTTTTGGGTATTTTTGTTTATCGTCGTCGTCGTCGTTTTTTGTTTGTGTTGTGTTGTGTGTACGTGTGTGTGTTGGTGCATTTGGGCGGGTAAATACTCCGACTCCGATTTTGACTCCGCGACTCCGATATGGAGCTTGAGCCTTGCCCTGGGAAAGTATTCTGTACCTGCTTCTGCTTCTGTTTGTTTCGTTCGTCGTTCGTCCATTTTGTTTTATTTTATTTTCATTCCTATTGGGAGAGCAGAGGCTTTCTATGGATGGATGATAAATGTATGTATTCTATGAAAAATGAAATTATAAAATAAAATGGACTCGAATTACAATAAAAGGCTATGAACTTAACGATCAACAAGGCAGTGACGTAAGGTGTCATCATCTATTCAATCATTCAATCACTATCAACTCACTTCACTACACTCCCAACCCATTCACTTTTTTATTTAATGGATAATCCCATACCACCTCTCTCAACTTCAACCTCAACCTCAACCTCAACCTCCCCCACCTCCTTTGACACATGGCAAATTTGTACGCGTTCGTGTGTTTTCGATTCACCGTCACTGATTTCCTACCTTTAAGACTGGATGTGTTTTCACTCCTATTCGTACGTCTCACCTCCAACCCCCTCGTTTCTTATCTTTATTTATTTTTGATAAAACAGACAACCGCATTCATCGTCGGTAGCGTACTAGGTATCTCTCTTGTCGTACGCAAATGTCACTCTGCCATCGAAGCCACCAAAGCTTCGTGCGTCTTTCTCTTTTTTTTTAAGATTTTTTCTTTCTCCTTGTTGTTTTATTTTATATTCTTACAAACCCCTCTCTCTTTCCCAAAAAGGTTGGAAGAACGTGGTTGGAAAGTATCCAGTCACGGTATCACGATCAAGTCGACCTTGACGTCGACGTCCAGTAGTAACCACCACAACCATCGACAACAACAACAACAACAACAACAACAACAACAACATGAAGAGCATTCGAGACCTATCGCAGTTGTCGCGATGAATCGTGAATTGTATTTGGACGTCACTCAGAGAGGGTTCATCAAAGCTTTCCAAGCATCCACTTTCGGACACCCTTCTTCCTCTTCCTTCTCCGCATCTCGAGCGGGCACGAGCGCAGGCGCAAGCGCGGGGATGACCACCATCACCAAAGACGACAATTCGGAACATAAACACCGTAAACATTTTCTGAGGTGGCTTAAAGGTTAAAAAATCGATTGGGGGAGGTGAGCAAGCTCACACTAAGACAACGATGATGGCCCTTCCCTGAAAACGTGGGGGTCCGAGGGGCTTTCTTTAATAATTCTTTGGGGCTAACCGGACGGTCAACTACCACCGGAACGCTTAAGGCTGCGGTTCAGGGCTCAGGCAGATGCGACTGTTGACCCCCCCGTCCTGTCCACTGTACTAACTTGTGCTCTAAAAATAATAACTAGTGCCCAGTATCTATTCCTATTTAATTTCATTATCTTTGTCTCCAGTATACGTAGATATATTCGTACAACCTACTCTACGAGGATGCACATCCGTCAAACCTCAAACCCCCCATCGTAAAACACGGGTGTGTTTGCGCGTCTGAACATGGGGAGGACAGGGGAGGGGAAAAGGGGTCTAAATATTGTCAACCTCCATTCCTCTTCCACTGGTAGCCCGACCAAGTAGCAGCGCCCGCTCGCGCTTCCGATGCGCAACTCGCTCCGCGCGCCGACTCCTCACAGCGACGGCTGCCGTCGGGAGTGAAGCCCTGCGCACGGCAAGGCGGCGCAGTCGTTTCGGAGCGCGAACCATGTCTGGGTCCAACTCAAACTCGAGCTCATCACCCCCTGAGTCCAAAGTGGGAGAATGCGAGCGCGCGCGGGGACGTTTGCGTGATGAGGAAGAAGAGTTGTTGACCCGGGAGGTGCTCAGTCTGTTTTTTTTATTTTTTATGTGCGCTGTCAATATTTTTAACCCGTTTTTTTTTATGCATAAGGGGGAAAGGGAGAGGAGAGGGGGGGGGGGGGGGGAAAGAAAGATGGGACCACGTACAGGTCGTTGTTCTCATTAATCTTACTCTTGTCGTCGTCGTTGTCGATCGCCATACCCCTTATACCCCAGTCGATGGTCACCTCTTCTTCAACTTCCATCCCCGCGTCTTGCCCCTCTCCAGCTAATTCAGGTTCAGCATCCATCGCCTCAGCATCCGCTTCACCAAACAGACCCTCAAGGACGAACGGGGTCCCAAGCTCACTCAAAATTTGCGCGTTGCCCGTCGCCTCGGCTCCGGGGCGACCTGTCCGCCGCTATTGGGAATTACAGAGGGTACGTGCGTCGCGTGCAGCGTGGGTGGCTCGGAGAAGAATGGGATCTTCTGCTGGTTCCAATCTATAATCACTTGACGGGCCGCGGTGAGGATGTCAGGTGTACCGCCCTGTGCCAAAAAAAAAAAAAAAAAGGCGTATGCATTAACTTTAATAATTCTTTTTCGGTGGGTTTAGTGCGCGATACTTGCCTTCAAGAGACGCCCCGCGCTGAGCGCGAGCATGGTTAGGAATTCAAGAGTGGAATTGAAAGCGGGAAGGTTATAGATCTTCATCAACTTTTCTGTCTGCGTCCGAGCGAGGATTTGTTCGACTGTGATGGGAGGTTTTGACGATCGCGGATGAGGTCAAGAAGGACAAAGAAGAGGTACACCGCCGCGTACCGACGGAGATAGGATCGTCAATGTCCTCGGGTTTGACGACGTTGCGCAAGAGCACGGAGGATTCTTGTTGACCTTGAATGCTGTCATCGTCGTCAAAGATAACGCCTGGCGAGTCGACAATCCTCAAGCCGCGTTCGAGCTGAATGGACTGTAGTTCCTTGGTATGTCCCGGTTGCGCTGCTACGGCGCACACCTAATCCCCCCACACGCATCGCGTCGTCAAATGACAAAGTCTCCAGCTCGATTGAAGCGCAAACACACACATACCTTGGCACGCTTGAGCGTATTGATCAAGCTGCTCTTGCCGACGTTCGGGAAGCCAACGACGCCGACGGTAATGCTCTGAGCCGCGCTCGGCTTGTACGCCTTGAGAAGACGAAGAAGGGCCGGTGCCGTGTTCGAGGCAAGGTTTGCGCGTTGATGCGAGCCCGCGGAGCGAAACGGCAGAGTTGGTGTCGTATGGCGCAGGTGCTTCAGCCATGCCTGAGCATTCTCGCGCGGAACTAAATCTAAAAAGAAAAATGAAGAAATGAAGTGTATGTGTGTGTATGAGGATGTGGGGGAGTGGAGATGACGCCCGCACCAATTTTGTTAAGTACAAACACCAATCGCTTGCCCTCGGCCTCGCGCCTGCGCACCTCTTCCTCGACCAACCGACTACGACAGCCTGCAGGGTCACGCGCATCAAGAACCAAAAGGATGACGTCTGCCTCATCAACAACTCTATGCAGCGTCGAATGTAATATTTTCGTAGCTGTTCCTTAGTCTTGGCCCCCACAGACGATCCGACTTCCATGAGGCCGATAGTTCATCGTTCGTCGAGGCAGACATTGCGAGTTGAGCGAGCGACGTGAGGGTAGGCTCGGACGCCATTGTCGCGTCTTCATGTGGTGGGTCATGGGGTGGAGACTAGAATGACAAATAATAATAAAAATAATAATAATAAAACAAAAAAAACAAAAAAACATGGCACTCGTATCAACGAACCCGATAAGATGGGGGATGGGATATAGGTGAGACATACGGAACGTCTGCGTTGTTTTTCTGCATTGCGGACTTTAAGATCTGGTAAGCGTGGCACGCCTGGATCTTTTTTAAGTTCTGCATTTAAAATGGGGGCATCAGCTCTGTGTTTGTGTCCATGCGTGAAAGAAGGGGTAACATACTTGATTTGAGCGGGAGAGTCAGCTTTTTCGCATCTATAAAATCATATTTTCATAAGGGTTGGCTTGAAGAGGTACGAAACTATCTTTGCTTACTATTCCTTCCCATGGTTATGATGATGGTGAGGGGGAGAGGTGAGAGGTGAGAAGGGGAATATCCTTATTATATTATCCTTTATCTCGGCCACCACAATCACACGGCCCCGCAATGCCAATGCCACATGCCACTCTGGCCCGCTTGACCCTGACCAGGAGAGAGGTAACAAGCCATACATCAGAGGGGAGCGATGCGACCGACAGACAAACATGAGAGAAAGTTAAAAAACTAGATTTCTGTATCGGCCTCGACAGAGTCATCTACAAATTGTGTTCTTCATGTCCACTGCGACCACCAGCCAGTAACGACAGTACAGTATAAAGAGAGAGAACGCGATCCAACCAATAAGGTGTGGCGAAAAAAAAAAGGGGGAGAGAGATCAAGAGCCCAACAAGTATTCAATTAAATGGATAGTCCGAAGCCACATAAAAACACTAGAGCTCCATCGAGAAAACAAGAAACATATTAGCAATGGAACGGTGTGGGTTACGCTGACACAAACGAGCGGAGATAAACAAAAAAAAAAGGTCCTTATCCTTGGAACTCGTCGGCTCACATGCCAGGTGGATTGAAACCAGGCAGAGCGGCCAGTTGCCCAGCTTCCCAGGGTCACCACCAATGCGAACAAACACGCCATGGGATGGGGTCGGGCCATCGAGAATGAAGAGCTGGTGCCAACCAGGCGGCGAGATCTTCGCGTTTGGCGGAGCGGTGACGGTGCACACGTTACCCGAGCATGAGAATGCGGGGAAGATGGTACGACCACCCATGGTATTGCCGTGCGTACTCGAGACCGCTGCGACGAGTGAGACTCGCATGCCAGACGTCTGTCCATGGAATAACTGCACACTGATCTGGTAATTGCCACCGTAAACCCAGTCCGTGTTCGGCACGGTCACGATGGGCTGTGTGAGGCCGTTGCTTAGGTACGGCGGAATGTATACCTCGATGCGTAGTTCTCGGGGAACTTGGGCGTTCCATCTGGGTTAGCTGTCTCTGGATCCGACCCAGACACAAGCACGCGACCATCAGGAAGAGCGTCGCCTCGGAGTGGTACAATCGAGCGATGGTTGTATTCCGAGGATCGAGATGCGCGAGTTGACAGGTTGAGAGGGGTCGTAAAGCAGCGCAGACAAGTTCGGAAAGTCTGCGAGGCCGAAGCCAGCGACACCTTGTTGCGCGCCGTTCATGATCATGAATGTGCCGTCGGGGAGTGCGACCATACAAGACATAACACGCTTGGAAGGCTATACACACCCGATTGTCAGTCAGGGGACAAAGGAGAAAAGGAATAAACCAACCATCCGTTCAATGATCCAGGTTGGGTTGCTAGATTCGGGCTGCGTGTGCACGCAGTTGTCTAAGGCAATTCCAAAATTGGACCCACCGCAAATCAGTACGGTGATCGGGTCTGTGTAAGGAGCGCTTTGCGGCAGGAGAACTGAAGCGCCTTCCATCGGATATGTACGGCCAGCGAGGAAACTCGTGACGGAACCAGGGATGTTGGGGAGCACCTTGACAGTATTGAAAGTTACCGGGTCAAGGAGGCGTGCCTCATTGTAGTAACCTGTTATCGTGAGTCAGCGAAGAATGAAAAAAAAAATCGAGCGCTTAAGCCGTACCGGCGAAGATGAGACCGCTCGGGAGGATATGAAGGAATGGATAGAGGTTGTTGGGGTCTGTCCGAGCGAGCCAGTCGAGGAAGATCTGCGTGCTACCTCCAGGAATGGTTGGCAAAATCTCAAGCGTAGGGTTGGCCGGGGCATTCGAGCCTGTCTCGCCACCCATAACGAGGACACTGCCATTGGACAAAACAAGCGCGGTGGGGTACCAGCGCCCACTCTGTATAACGAAGGAGGTTTTTGATGACTAAACGCATACCTTATTATGAATACACGTACCTGGAGATGGAGCGTGTTAGGATCTTCCTCCCAGTCATTGGTTCCGTTGACGCCCGGGGAACCATCCGGCGCATAAAGCCGGATACCGAACGTCGACGTGAGCGACCAGCCACCAACGTTGAGAATACGTGCAGCCTTATCGGGAAGCACGATTGCACCGGAGCAGAACACGTCCGTCTTGACATGCATCTCGCGCCAAGCATGATCAAAGTCGGGGACTAGACTCAAGTCGAGCTCGTATGCGCCAGAGGAGTTGGTATATTCAGACGTTCCGCCTTTCTCGAGGAAGGAGACCTTGCCATTTATACCGACGGTGGCGAGCAAAGGAGGTACAAGTCCGGGAATAAGGTACTGCATTCGTGGCCCTTTAGCACCGCGCGCGCATTTGTCAAGCGTACAGGACGTTGCATACCTCATAGTGGCCGGGATTGGCAGGGGTATTCCAATTGTGCAAATTGCCATTCCAAAGATAAAGTTGTAGCCTCTGGGCACCTCCACAAAGATGGAGAGGATCACCAGAGCATGCCATAGAGCAGTCAGTTTCCGCGGCAGTTGTTCCTCCATTGGCCGTGATATCCGCTACATCACCGCACCCTAGGAAAGTCAGAGTTTGCGTAAGTTGAGCTGAACCGTAACGCTCCGGAGTGGTACACTACACACAGCATTCATCACCGAACTCCATACCCGCCGCGGGATAGCCAAATGTCGAGCATAGCGAAAGGCAGTTGTCAGCAGTGTTGTTTTGACTGAGGATGATCTGATATGGGAAGACGCGAACGGCACCGGGTTCACTATGAATCAAGTGAGCAGCGAGAATGTTAGAAAAGAGTCAACACACGTACGCCAAGCATCGCGAATATTGCCAGCTTCCTGGAAGGTTGGTCGTCTGTACGGTAGGCACAGGGAAGGCGGTCACGCTGCCCGTGGAGGTGTAAACAGAGAGTCGATTTGGTCCACCGCATGCTTCGCTAAAATCCATAACTCCCAGATCAGCCGCACGGTCAACATGAAGGCGAACGGGACAACTTACGTTTTGTTCCCGCCACAGCCCATGTTGCAATCACTATTAGGTGCGGTAACGGCACCTTCCACAAGATTGTTTCCACAGACTATTGAGAATGATTAGTCACCGTTTCACTTAGAATGATCAAATGTATCATACAGCATTGAACGCCAAATTCCAAACCGGCAAGCGTAAAGTTCTGCCCTGCACATGACGCGACGCAGCTTTCGACAGTCAGATTTTGGTTGTCCGGGAGCTCATTTTGGAAAACACGCCCGTGCGCATTGTCCCTGGATGTTGTCCCATTTTAGAAAGTCTTCTACTTTGTGCCGAGTTGAGAAAGTAACTTACACCCAGCAAGCGTTATATGCCCATCCCGTCGGGAGACCAGAGAGAACGGGGAAGACTGGTGACCCGCCGCCACCGCCTCCACCGCCTCCACCAGGATTGATCGGGGGAAGGTCGGTACCCGTATAGTTGTACACGTTCAAACGGTTCGGGCCGCCACAGAACTCAGAGCTGTTCCCATTACAGGTCATGGAGCAGTCCCCTGGAGGTGTCGGCGCGCCACCATTAGCAATGGCAGTGCTGCAGTCTTGAAAAAAAAAAAAAGGGGGAGATTATGAACAAGCCTGGCCAAGCGAGCAGGTACATGAAACTTACAGCACTCGGCTGCGTACTCCGCCCCTGCCAGAGGATAGCCCGAGGAGAAGCATGCGTCGGTGCAACTCTGAATGCTGTTGTTAGAAGCACCACCGCGGACAGCTGTTGGAACGCCCAGAGTTCTCGTGGCTGGGACATCGCTGATACGCGAAAGGGTTAGCGATCCCCCTTCTGCCAAAAAAGGAAGGTGGATGCACCTGTAACATCCTAACGAAACCCAAAGTCCAACGTTTGGCGCAATGATGGGTGGCGGAGGGGGTGTGGCACTGCTCTTATACAGATTGAGGCGATTGGCGGCACCGCAGACCTCGGCTGCATTGCCTGTGCACGGAAAGCTACAATCCGAGGAGGTAGCGCTCGTTCCACCGTTAGAGATGACATTTCCACAATCTTGCATCCAAAAACGTGTGATCAGGGCAACAGAGATAAGAAACCATCAGGCAACATCGAAACGAGAACGTGCACGTACAACACTCTTGGGCATACTCGACACCAGCGTAGATAAAGTTTCGATTGTTGCAGAAATTGACGCAGTTCTCGACAGTCATGTTGGAGGTGTCAGTGAAGGTCGCCGAGGTGAGGGTGCGCGCTGCCACGCTGTCACTGTTGCAAATCCAAGTTAGAGAGAAACGACTCGGTTTTGCAAAGACGGTGCGATAACTAACGTATAGCACCCGAGGGAAGACCAGCCTGCAGGAAGGGCGGCATCGCGTTGGTTCAAGGGAAGGTGACGAAAGTGATTGTAGTGAAGACTCCGACGGTGATCCTGAGTGGGGTTTGCGCGTATGAACTATCATGGTTATGAAGTGAGCGATTGGGATAAGTTCAACGAAAAGAGTGAATGCGTACAGGCAAAAAGGTGAGTAACGCCGTGAGATGAAAGAGAGTGGGTAAAAAGAGAATGGAACGCATCGTGCGCGCCGGGTATGGGGCGAGACAGTAATGAGACGTGTCAGGGAAGTAGCGTTCTTAAAGGACTTTCGAGTCCGGAATATTAGGGTGTGTGACATGTATATTAAGTTGATTCATCACGCAGCGTTATTCCATGGCCATGGACCTGCTCCTCTCAAGTACGGATCAGAAAGTAGGGGGAAGCTACAAACTGGCCAAGGTCCGATGGTTCGCCTTTCAGGGGAAGACAGGGCGAGGCGTCAGCAGAATGGTGATGATACGTTACCGAGTTGCGGGATTTTGTTAGGTACAAATCTCTTCACGGTTCTCCGCAACTCTGTGAAAGAAAACCCGCAGGGAGGCGGAAAAGCGACTTTCTCTTTCAGGTGACCGGAAGAGTTAATAGACCGCATGCCACGTACGGTGTGTGATGTAGAAGAATCACGTCAAACATGAGAAAATATCACGATGCGGGTGGAGAGCGGATACAACGGTTAGATATCAGCGATCTGAAAAAGCTTCTGAGAACTGCCATCGTTGCTGGGTAAATAAATGAAAAGTTAGCGCGGAGAGAATGCTTCCTTTCCTTTTTTCTTTTGTTTTCAGATGAGTGAGCGCCAGCGAGTGATGGTCAGATGTTGAACGACAAAGCGAGAATGGAGACGAAGAGTAAAGGAAGTGTAAGTGTAAGTGTAAGTGTAAGTGTAAATGTAAATGTAAGTAAGTTGTCGGTCACGTCGCGCGGGAAGTTCGGAGCTAAAAATCCCGGGGCGGACCGGGTGAATCCACGTGAGAGAATGAGCACGAGCACGAGCACGAGGAGTCGGTTGTGTCGGTTGTGTCAGTTGTGTATGTCGAGGACGTGCGGATGACGGACTGGAGTTTCTCTAGCCACCGTAATACCACTACCATCGCCACCACCACCACCACATTTCTCGCAGAAATTTCGCCGTTACTCCGGGAGGAGACTCTGACAAGACAGAGCCTTACTCCTGATCCTCTTTCCTGCCCTGGTTCCTGCCAAAAAGTTTGCAAGGTTAGGAAGTTGAATCAATCATAATTATAAATTTGATTACGGCCGGTACCTTTGGAAGCGCATGGTTCCTTTTCCTCCTGTCATCCCTCCTGTCCTCCTCGGCGTTAATTGATCTGTACTGGGCCCCGGAGCTGCCACTGACGTCATGATCCTCTCGTTAGTAGGTCTCGTCTCGCTTTCTGAGTATATTATGGGATTATGGATTATGGACATATGGAGAAACCAACCAAAAGTATTAATCAAATACCGATGATCAAATACAACGCCCATTCGACATGTATCCAGAGTCTTCTTGACAGCCAGGCCAAAAATATAATATTTTAGGGTAGGGCATAACTTGCTCCTTACCGAGTGAGTGTCGCTCTTTCCGAATAATGATTCAGTCAGACATCAATAGTACCGTTCTAGCTCGATATGTGAGTATGTTCCTTATTGACCCTCAATATTAACGGTCAGCATCGGTGAGTCAACGCCTTCCAGCGACCCTGCACGGTGAGTGAGAGATTGGAGGAGGTGGTGACTGTGGTATCTCGATAGATCACGTGATCGAACCATCTTATTAGAAGGAAGTAATAAATTTATTAGATCCGATCGCCCCTTCCTCGGATCGGATTTCCGAGACAATAACGAGAGAGACGGAGGCGGAGGCAGAGGCAGAGGCAGGGGCAGAGGCAGGGGCAGAGGCAGAGGCAAAGGCAGGGGCAGGCAGAAGGTAGAGGCAGCATATCCATACAGCAATTCCGGTCGTTCCTCTGCAGGTCATAATAAAAGTGGGTTTTACGATACGACAATTCATTTTGTCACTTATCCTCATCTTGTCCTCACCTTTTTTTCTAGCATGGAACTGTCTCGCTTGTTTGTTTTTTCTAGACGCCACATGTCCCGGCTCCGGCTTGAAGGGGGGAATCCCCCCCCCCCCAAGCGCCCCATTCCGATATCCCCATCAACCCCCATCTAACCAGTCTCAGTCAGTCCAAAAAGAACAAAAAAAAAAAAAAGGGAGGAGCACAAGGCTCTCAGACAGAACCGCTCTCTCCGGCCGTCCGTGTTTGTCATGTGGGTGACTGAGTGCCTTGGTACCCATTGTTGCCAGCTGGGTGGTGCTATCTCCTTTCTGAAGCGGCTTCTCTATCCTCCCGTACATACATAACTTACATGCGGCAACTGATAGGCGGCCAATTTTCTTTTTGGGGATATACGCAAGGACACCAGCGTCTTGGTCCTTCTCTGCCTTCTTCCTTTCTCGCCCCTCCCTCTCCCTCTCCTTCTCGCAAAGGGACGGGTCGTATAGTCCGACGCTCGACCTGAAAATAGACCCTTTCTCATGGTTGACACAAACCCCCTTGGTTAAACTGATTATGGTGTGTATATCTTTAGAACTGAGAACAACGTACTGGAACGGTTATCGTATCCGGCAGAAATATGTAGGGGAAAGGCCGTCACCCTTCGCAGCTCTCACTGCCTTACTTTCCTTTGTGGGTGACGCCGCTGGGGCCACTAATCACCACAAGTTTGATCTCGGAAGCTCCAAGCTTGGAAGTGTTTCCAGCATCTTTGCCCAGTTTTTTTTTCTCAGGCATGGTCTACGCTCCGTGGGGTTGCAGCATCTCCCAACTTCTATCAATTGCCTTGCCTTTGTCTGTGAACAACAACCGTTCCATGATACCATTCCCAAGGTGTTTTTTTTTTTAATATCACACAAATCACCCGTGTTTTTATCGAGCATCCTTCACACTCTGCACACTGTTTTTCACCCCACCCACTCATGTTCTGGCATAGAAACTTCGTTTTCAAAGGACGGACGAACGGTTGACTCTGGGAGGGGGGGGGGGGGGAGTTAATATTACGGCTTGGGTTGAAATGAAATGAAATGAAAGAACAAGAAGACATTTTATTTGGCGCCCTAACACGTGGCAAGGTGCCAAAGTGCTGGCCGGGTTGTTCCAAAGTTTGGATTTGGATTTTGGTTGGGTTGGGTACACCCGGTAGAGCGCGCCCATCCTCCCGCCCTCCCGCCCCTCGTACGCGCCCTCGTTCCCCCTAGCTCACGTTGGGGGTGGTGCTTCACGAAGCCCATTCTATTGGCCCCACTCCACCGTACTCCGTTGAAGGCGGAACAACTGAAAGTAGACTTTCTTTCCCCGCGGGAACAACTACCAGACATTGTGTGTGTGTGTGCCGGAATAGGACGGAGGTGGCTGGCTTGACCTCTCACCCCATCCGTTCCCACATCCGGTTCGCAGGTGGTCCTCGTGGGGTACTACTATATCCTTCGCAGTCGAGTAAGGCGCCCCGTCCGAATCACGCGGTTCTCCTTTCCACGGCGCGCGAGCGTAAAGGGGCAAACCTTGTTACATGAAGCAAATTGTGGACAACGACAACGAGCCTTAGTCGAATTGTACCATCGCCATCACGCAAAACTATCGCTCAAGAACTTCGATACGGGTTCGTGTGTTCGCATGTGACACACTTAGCTTGTCGATTATCCTCCCCCAAGAAGAGGGGCACGCATGGGTTCAACGGAAAGACCCGTTCAATCTCACTCAACCCTAACCTCAAAAATGGGAAACACAGAAGGGCAAAAGATAAAAAAGAACAAGAGGAACCTTCGAAAAGTATCTGCACTTTCCAGTAATGTGGAGTTAAAGAAGTTAAAGCGACAAACTTCTTAGAATCGATGGCAGCCACTGGCAACGGTCCCCGTTTCGGTGAGTCGAAAAGCGGGAGGCAGTGGAATCGAATCGGATGGATATGGATTACACAATCTATCACTCTTCGCTACTACTACTTCCACCACCACCACCGCCGCCACCACCACCACCATCAGCATTACCCGAAAAACCAAGAGCAGCAGTAGTACCCTCATGGAATCATGGATTTGAACTCCACTGATAACCAACACCTAACAACACTAGAACCCCTCAATCATGATATTAAGGCGCTCCGCATCTCGTATAATCAATTCAGCGTAACCTCACCATGCACACACACGTCGCATGTTAGTGGAGGCGTTGAAGCGAAGGCGATGACAAACGAGGGGAGGGGGGGTGGTTTCGTTCCACATTGTGTATGACAGGATCACGCGAAAACAATCCATTCAAAATTTATTTTTAATTTTGCCCCCCAACACAAAGATCGAGCAATTACCCCGGAGGGAATGACGATAGGGAATAGTAGACACCCGGTCGCAATATGAATCATGACGGAAGGCAAATTGACTTTTTATTGGAGATGAAAAAATAGAAAAAAAAATTGCAGAGAGAGATGCACGGAATATGGTGGGTGGTATGCATGGAAGGTCGTCGTCGTCGTCGTTTGCGAGGCGCGACTCTCCGGAGATATCCGCATATCATGTGAGGTTTGGCCGGCCCGATTCACTTGCTTGCCACCCTAAAGTCCCTGCCCTTCTTTCTTTCCTTCCCTCTCGAGATCTCTTCGCTCTTTAAGTCCTCAGGCAGATCACGATCAAAAGTAGAAGAGAGAAGCTACTACACCCTCTCTCTCTCTCTCACACACACACACCGCACTGAACTGAAGAACGGCATCCATGTCGGGCGCGCATCAAGGGTTCCTAAAATCATGGCGAAGCAACCATAAAAAATAAGAAAAACCTGTCTGCAGCAGAGACGTCTTGGAAATACCCCTTGTGCCCACATGCCCCGGGGTCGGGATCGAAAATGAACCCGAGCCGCCCCCAGAGTAGCTGACATTTTCTTCCTCCCCCCCGCGCAGGATAAGTTGGCCGAGGTAAAAAAAAAAAAAAAGGAATAATTAATCATAAAATCCAACATACTAAATTGAAGCTGGCTCACTTTCACACGAATGCATCAGGAATAAAAAAATATTTAAATCACAAAAAAAGTCACCCTTAGCCATTGCCATAGCCATACCCTTGGCCATCCCTTAACCGGTGCTCCTTAAATCCGCTTGGATCAAAACATCTCCTTCGAATAAAGGGATAGGATAAAAGGATTGTCCGATTTTATGAAGTGTGTGTGTAGGGAAACAATAATTACCCTTTAAGCATACCTCGTTCTGCCTTTGACCGGTTTTGGTTTGATGGGTTGGCTGATTTGATGAATGGACGATGAAGCCAAGGTCAGGTCAAGCCTCTCTCCCCTTCATTGATTATTGATCAATCCATCCAGCGAGAGCGCACCATAGAAGAGGCGGAAATAAAACACCGAAGAACCGAATCGAAACGCCCCAACCGCCAACATTCCCGAAATAATTCCATGGCGTGATGTTTGTTGGTTGTACTTGGGAAGAGAAAGGGGGGGAAGACTGCTGCTTGCCCACCCCCACCCCCCCCCTCAACGAAACAAACTCGAAACCAACCAACCAATTATCATCATTGTATATTCTTTCTTTCCTAACATTTTTCATTTTATTATTATTATTTATTTTCAAAAGTAGTGAGGCGAGTATGGCACCCTTGGCTCTGTACTGTACTTGTACTTTAGGTATATATGTGAGTGGTCCGAGCGGCCCGCTAGGGTATTAAGGCCCAAGTATCATCTATCATTTAACTATCATTTAACTATCTCTTTGACTCGTTAGGGTTTTACGTTCCCCCCCCCTTTGTGATAATAATGAGGGCATTAATTAGTGTAAAAAAGCAAGTCGTTGTCTTTCTTTTTTTTTTGGGTGCGGGTGTGCCTACATGCCATACCCAGTTGACAAGTAGAAATCAAGTTTTTGAAGTGGGCGGCGGCTTCCCCTCCCTGTCGTTAATTTCCACAACGTCTTAATTGGAACAGCAAAACAATCAGAAAAATAAAAAAAAATAAAAAACAAGACAGTATTAGACAGATGGGAAGTTCAACTGAGTCAGGTACTTTGTTTTGTTTTTGCCAAGAGCCAAGAGCCAAGAGCCCAAGGCGATCGTTATATAATAATACCGCCCATGCTTTTTGCGAGTCTCTGCGGTCTTTGGTCGGTGCCGCTTGACATTTGAAAAAAAAAAAGAAAAAAACAAGGAAAAGGGAATGGAATGCAGGTGTCGTTCTTCACATAACAAAAAAGGCACCCTAGTATAAGTATGTATATATGTGTGTGTTGTATGTGTTGTGTTTTAAAAATTCTAGAGTACCGAAAAAAAAAAAAAGAAAAAAATTAGGAGACGGTGGCTGTACATCCAAGCCCAAAAAGAATCAAAAGAGACGACGACGACGACGACGATGATGGTGATGATGATGATGATGATGATGATGATGACGATGATGATGCATACGAAGAGAAATCCAAAAAATATAAAATAAAACGACCGAACCGAGAAGAGAAAGAGAGAAAGCAATAAACAAAGCATACGGTTGGAGGTGAAAACGCACAAGTACAATAAAGCACGGTATAGAGAAGAACATGAACGAACCAACAAAAAAAAACAGGCACCACCACCAAAAAGAACCCACCCACACCCCCCCTTCTTCTTGTCTTGTCTACGAAGTCAAGCTGTCTTCACTCTCTTCTCCCGCCTTGATATGCGACTCGACCCCTGACGCGACCGTGCTCGCACTGACAGGTGACGTAGGAGATCCGGTCTGGGCCGATGGCGGATAGCTAGCCCCCGTATGATATGGTGGCCAATACGACGGATATCCGGGAGGTGGGTAGTATTGGTAATATCCCTGCTGACCCGGTGTCTGCATTGCCATAGGAGAACCCTCCCCTCCAGGCGGCGGGGGCACATGGGCTGAAGGAGAGGCGTATGCGTGATAGGGAGCCATGGCCTGTGACGACATCTGAGCGGGTAATGGTGAGCCAGGAGGGCCAGTCGACTGAATGGCCCCCGGAGGAAGGGATCCAGGAGGTGGAAACATCGTCCCTGGCGGATACACGCTCGACGGCGCGGGCATGGAAAAGCCGAGTGGGTACGGGTAAGCAGGGGCCAGTCCATAGGTGGCAGCATAATGCGCGTGCTGCAGCATAGCCATATTGGGATCGGCGAACCCTGTTGGCACTGGCGCATACGAAGAATTGGTATCCGTGGGCGAGGTCGGGGCGCTCGCGCTTGCAATGGAGTTCCTCGATTTACGCTTGTTCTTTGTGGGCGCATAAGGGTCGTACCGCTTATTACGCTTACCCGCATTCGCAGGGCTTGCAGCGAGGGCTGGACCCGGACCCACTTCCATAGGTTCACTGAGCAACGGCATGCCGACCGCCAGGGCCGAGTTGAGCACATGCGGTGAAGGTTCGACATCGTCCGCCTCCCCACGATACCGCGGAACCCCATCCACGCCAATTTCGACTTTGGGCGGATTCCGGAAATGGGTTTTCTCCAAGTACTCCGGACTGATGTCAAGAGAGGCGAGTTCGGGATAAGATGAAGCAGCACGAAGTCGGCCCTGCTCGACGTCTTCAATCTTGTAATATGATATAAGATGTTGCGAAACACCACTGATGGTCAACGAAAAAGTCTATGTAGACATGTCAGCTTCCCCAAAATAAAGTATGACACCGGAGCAAGGAGAGAAAAATTAAAATAAAATAAAAACGTCAACAAGAAAGGAGCGTTCCGCGGCTGAGCGCCTCGAACGGTGTGTAAACTTTCTCTCGAGTCAGTCCCAAGACCGCCTCCTTTACGTCAAGTCAGGAATCACCGGACTGGGCTTTCAAGGACATCTGACGTCCTGTGGTCTGGACTCGTGACGTTGGTATAGTCCAGCGAGGGGGAGGGGGGGGGGGTGATGTGACCCCCACGATGTTATGGGGTATGCGCAATAGTGCGGCCCGTGGCGAGTGGGTGACAGGGAGCATTTTTCAAAAAAATAAAATAAAAATAAAAACGCACCTTTTTCATCATACCACCTGCCTTGAATTTGTAACTGTTCGTCAGGCTACCGACCAGGCTCCGCTCGCGCTGCCTGTCAATCCCTAACCGAGTCGTCTCCCCGCGCGGGCGGCTGAGCGTCTGGCCTTCAGCCTTCGTAATGTCTCCACTGACCTGATCTCCTTGCTCAGCTTCATTACGAGTGCCCCTATGACCCGCGCCACGTTTTTCGGTCTCGCGGTAGAGGAGAAAGTTTCCGAGTATCCTACTGGGACTCCAAAAAAATCCATCTGTCCAACGTTTGATCCCACTTTCGTCTTCATCAAAGACAAAGACGGAGCCTGAGGTAATCATCTTGCGTTCGGAGTCGACGAGGCGCCGAGTGACGCGTGGGATCAATCCGCGGCGTGCAGCTTCGAGGATAAGGAGAGCGTCACCGGTGGTCTCTATCCAACCCGACCAAGGTGGCTCTGTCCATGTCGCAGAGGAACCTTGACCGTTGCTATGGGTGTCGGGAGGTGATGACATGGAGTCGTAAAATGCTACATTGCGAGCAGATGGGGTGTGGTAAAAGATGATGTAGGATTGTAAAAGAGTAGAAATAAGAGATGACGAGTTAGATAGTTATAGGAAAGTTGATCAGCCACCAATCAAAAGTAAAGTTTGAAGAGAACAAAGTTGGCTCACCGAGCAGGAAGATTTACGGGTGGAGGGCGAAATGACTGAGAGCCTATTTAGGATTCAACACCCGCTGACTCCGCAACTGACAGCACTTTGGAGGGTGAGCACCGGGTTAATTCTGATACTTGCTAATGCACTAGACGAGCACAATTAAGGCAGGGATAGTCAGGTCGTTAATTGAAGCAAGGACGACGAGGTTGTTGAATGTGTTGTTCGCTGTGGCTGAAATGGTCAGAACGAGTGTCTGGCCGATTTGCCTTTTCAGGAAATCCCTTTTAATTATCCGAATATTCTCAGACTTTCGAGTTTTTTATTTATTTTTTATTTCTCTCTCTCCTCTCTCCTCACAAAAATCATCATAAATAGATACGTGCAAATGAAACAAACAACAATTTATAGATCACAAGTAACAACAACAACAAAAAAATGTCGTCATGTTCGACCCCGGTTTTGAAGCACGCTTTGCGACAAGGCACGAAGCATCGCCACAGTGATGACCTTTTGAGGTTTCTCCTCGTTAACGATAGTGGTTACAGATGTGGACGGTGACACAGCGACAGAAGGTGGCGGAATCTGTTCGTTACTGCTGGAATGGGCCAGTCATCAATAGTAGGGAAGCTACTGAAGGTCGACTTGAGTCGCTTGGATGATGGAGACATGCTGCAAACAAACATAGAGAAGGAGGGAAACCGTATCGGTTAGGTTCAAAGTCCGAATCAACACACCACTAAACCTACCTAAGAACGCTTGCTTCATCGTCATCAGGTGGCGGTCGTTTATGTCGTGTATGAAGGAGGAACACAGCGCGCAGCTGTCCTCCCGCTTCAGATACTTCATTTTCCACCTCTCCCTCAGTTTCTTTGATGTCACACTTTGGCACGGAATATCGAACAGCCCTGTCTACCTTCACGCTGCCCTCGATACATCGAACAGACAAGTCGTGAAGAGCATCGACAAAGGCATAAACCGGGAAGTCTGGGAAAGCAATCCATCAAATTTTTATTTTTATTTTTTTTGGGGTAAAATTCGGTGAAGTGCATACCGGCATTGGACGTGCGATAGGACTGTAACAGCGTGCGGAACTCCCTTGAAGGGGTACGAAGGTCTTTGTGTTCTAACCACACAAACGCGGCGTCATACAGCTCGCTAGAAACTCCATCGATGAGTTTTTTTTTTTTTTTAAAAAAAAAAAAGCGAAAATTCATTTCGCGTATCCTAACAATAACTGACCTTGACGACTTAACCCCGTCCAACCGTATCTCCGGGAGCGGATCTGAAGTCGCCGACTCATCGAGACGAGTCGTGAAATGAAGCGACAATTTGTTCATCAGTTTCACCAACGTCTCAAACACTTTTGCGAAAAGTGTCCAGTCCACTGTAACGTGAAAAGTCAGTCGGATCGGCCCATTTTAATTTGCGCGCGCGAATACTCGCCTTCACCATCTAAGGAACATCTTGTCACCCAATCCAGTGCAAATTCCTTCCAAGGCGCGACGACCAGTAGGAGGAACTCTGGTCAAACCCCCAAAATTAACGAACGCGTCGCCAGAACTGCAACAGCAAAAGTCGATCGATTACCTTGCCGGGACAAGATTTCTACGAGCCCACCAGCCGTATCCAGGTTCATCGAGCTTAGCACTTGCGTGAACTTCTCGTCCAGTCCTTCGTTTTCGAGGATAGTGAAAACGTCGCATGGCTTCCTATCACGCCTTTTGCCTCGTAATCGTCGGTCTGTCTCATGTGAGTATACCCACGGGTACGGCTACGCAAGTGGGAGCATACCATAAGACGCAAATCATCAGATAGTGCCACAACATCGTTTTCACCCCACAGGATGAATAAGACCGAAGAGATAAAATGCCGGTCCTCAGGGAAAGTCTCAATAACTTCACGTAATCGTGCACAGTCGTCCAGGATTCGGAATTTTCTAAACGAAAAAAAAAAAAAATCGCGGGTTGGTTGATTAGTTGCGCGTCGGACGACCCCGTATTTTCTTTCCTCCGGAATGACAGACAACCTACTTTTCAATCTCGTCATCCACGCCATCTAATGGCGAGCACTCGAACGCGACCAATCCCGGCGAGCGCGACTCGACCCCGGGCGCAAGTGGGATGGAGAACACGCGCTCGGACACCCACGCGCCGCTATTCGGCACGTCGAACTTTTTCTCGACCCAAATGGCCGTCCCGTCATTCTCGGGGTTGAGTGAAAGCCACAAAGAATAGTCGAACGGAACAGGGTTTCCGACATGTGCGCGGAGAGCAGCGAGGAAGGTACCAGGTGCCCATCGACGTTCGTGCTGTTCGTGATTCTAGATATTATGAGATAAAAAAAAAACAGGGTGATTAGCCAAGACGTTAACCCCAGATCGCTCCCATTCATTCGTTTTCCCAAGTTGACTCTCACCTCTTTCAACCGACGCGCTAGCTCGGCGTCTGTCTGCGGCGCTGTGTACTTTGCAGAGACACGACGACGCGTCCTTCTTGCGCTTGCCTTAGCCTCAGACTCGTGGTCGGAGGCGGTATTTGCCCTGGACCGAGGATCTTGCCGCTTCTTCGTCTTACGCCCCGTATAAGCGTCGCTACGACGCACGGCATTGTTATACAAGATGCGCTCTGACGCCTTGTCGGCCCAGCGTTTAAACGCATCACGCACAGGCGCACTCGTCCTCGCGAACGAAGATGCTTTCGCTTCGAGATCGTCCACATCTACTACGGGTGTTTTGGCCTTTCCCTTTCCCTTTCCCTTCCCATTCCGCAATGGTGCAGAGATAGGCGACGTCATCTCAACATCTTGAGGAGACGGAGGTGATTTCCTGTGTTTCGGCGGCTCTTTAGATGAGGGTAACTCCGAGGCCGTGTCCTGGGATGGTCCAGACTGTCCTGTGGGTGTCGGTGACTCGGCCAAACTGGGAAACCTGGACAAGGAAGGGCGAGCTGAAACCGACGGGGAGGGGAGCGAAGCGAAAGAGTTTCTCGATGATAACACCAGCGGACTGAGAATCTCGGGTGCAGAGGTGGATTGTGCGGAGGGCCAACCGAAGAGGTTGTTGGTCGACTTTTGCTTCGGAGGAAAACTGAAGGACGTGGAGGCGGACGTGGCCGTGGGCGTCCCGGGGAGAGATATAGGTTGGACCTTGAGAGGAGGCGGATGTTGCGGAGAATGGTTCTCCTCCAAAGTTTCTGAGATTCCAGAGTCATCTCCTGTTTGAGCCCAAAACGCAGACGACCTACCAAATCCATCAACGAGGGTTGGCTGGGGTTCTAGATTGTTGGGAAGAGACGGCCGCTTGGTGGACCCGTTGAGAGATGGAGCAGATTGGCTTGTCGCCAAGTGGGTAGTCACTGGGTTGGAGGTAGAGGTTGAACTAAGGGGGGATGTATTAATGGGCGGCAGTATTGGCCGCGTGGATGCTGTTGCAGACGTTGGCGATGACGATGACGCGTTAAAGAAACCTGTTGTGGACTTCTCCTTCTTCTCGTCATTCACGGGTACTGTGGACGTGGACAAAGGAACGCCAAATTGCTGCCCCGGGGTGAAAGCCGACGCCTTGGCATTAAGACCAGTGACGGAAGGAGACGAAGACTGGCCGTGCTTCTCTGAGAAGCCGGGACCAGTGGATGTGGGAGGCGTTGTGTCCACTCCTAAACCAGTGTCCGGTAGCCTCCTTCCGGCTGGAAACCCTGAAGGCGCACTCTGCGAAGTAGAAAAAGTGAAGGGTGACGACGCGACAACCCCTGCCGCGTTAGGGATTTGCGACGTCGATGCAAAAGCAGCAGACCTGGCAAACGGTGAACCAAAGGCCGACGTGGAAGTTGACGCAACAAAAGGGGAGAGGGAAGCGCTTGGCTTCGTGGTAGAATCTCGCACAGTCTGACCCTGAACCCCCGCCTCATTCACGACCCCAGGCGTCGAGGAAGAAACCCCAAAAACTGAATTGGAGCCAAAGTTCCTATTTCCAAAGACGTTCAACGATGTCTTGAGATTTGCGAACGCTGACGTCGCAGGAGGGACGGAACTTGGGGCCATCGACGTGGGTGGTGCAGGGATATTTGAACCAAAGGCCGAAGTGAAGGCTGAGGTCGATGAACCTGACCCTAAACCGTCAAGCATGACGGAGGGTGAAGGTCGAACGCCGAAATTGTTGGTTAGCCATTCCGTTGCGCTGGGCTTCAGTGGCTTGGACTGATGCTGATGCTGGGGCTCGTCAGGCTCTTCAGGCTCTTCTACGACAGGTTCGTCTTCGCGCAGGAAGGCCTCCTCCTCATCATAGTCAATTAATTCAGCGTCAGCGTCAGCTACGGCGTCGTCAAGTTCCTCAACGGAGAGAACTCCGTCAATAATATCCGGAACAACAATCCCATCGCGGATGGCTTCTATTTCTTCGATGGTATCCTTACCAAAGAGACGCTCAAGGATGCAAGCAACGAGGTAGACCATAACCCTGTTGCCTTGCTCCCTCAAGAGCGCCGCAAGCTCAGCGAATTGAAGCATTCCCTCCTCAGTGACTATCAAGGGCGAAAATTTTGTTATCGGCGAGGACTTGGCCTGAACGTGCTGACGAAATTTGGTGGTAAGCAGGAAAACAGGGTGAGTGAGGATGGTATCGGGAATATCATCGTGCCGTTCGCGCTGATCGCGAATGTGAATGAGACGATGATAGATGCGCATCTCGAGCTCGTTCGGCAACTCGCACCGGCCACGCTGGTCCTCGTAAAACTCCTTGAGACTTTGCAACGCTTTGACTTGAACTCAGAACCCAATGTACAATACAAAAAAAAAAAAGAAAGAAAGTTCCTCACTGTTCATCAACTGTTGTTCTTCCAACGCGACCGAAAACCCCGTACGATCGCGTTCGAAATGTAGCGCGAGGATGTGAAAGCGAGCGCAACGCTCATGACACTCTATGGCCAACTGGCCGGTTTCGTGTTGCATCGTAAAGTCACTCCTGACGGCACGCGACCGATCGCGAATGAAGTCAAACGTGGGAGAAAACCCCTCTTTGTGGAGGAGTTCGCGAAAAAGGTAGTCGAGGGTGCGCTATCCGAGTTCGATCCAATCAGGGGTTGGGGAGGTGGCCGCTGCGTCAGATCGGCGGACGAACCTTGAGGACGGGTGGGGGTCGCAAGTCTGACGGTAGCGTCTTGTCACCCGCCGCACGTTCATACATTTTCACTGCACGTTGATGATCCACGCGTTTTGTTCCAGGAATCTTTGTTGAAAGAAAAAAAAGAGATATCAGGGCAGATTTTATCTTTGCGACAACGTGAGGTTAAAAAATGCGTGCACGTACAACTTCCCAATTAAATAAATTATTCTCCCGTTCACGACGATACCTCTCGAATCTGGGACACATGTCCATGCACGTCCCCACCATGGTGATGGCTTCGTCAAGGCGCTTGGGAACCAAGGGGTCGTCCATCCTTCCCTCCGCAATAGCACGCTTTCTTTCCACCTCGCGAGCTTTAACAAGCTAAAGAAAAAAGAAAAAGAAAAAAAAAAAAATAGAGAAAGGCAACGCGCCCAAGATAATAAAATAGAAAAAAAAAAAAATCCCTTCCAGAGAACTACGCGGATGAATATGAGAGGAGGGACACACCTCTTGATAAAACTGTTCTCGTTCCTCTCGCGTTTCCAACACTGGCTCATCCCCAGGACCGACCTCCGCACCATCCGCCGCCGCGACGACGATGACGCCTACGTCGGTGGTTTCATCCTCCACTTCAGAAACATCTTCGGTACGTGGCAACGACCCAAAATCCGGTCGCGGAGAACGCCCTTTCCCTCGCCCGCGACCCCGTCCGAGCCCACCGCCACCACCACGTATACCACCACCTCGCTCCCACCTCATCGCGTCCGCCCCACCCAGATGACCAGCCTGAAAGGGACTGCTCGAGCCACTCCTGTCTCCGGAAACCCAAGTCCTGTTTTTGAAGGTCCCTCGTCGCCCCGCAGATGGGTTGACATCGTGTCCGCGGTGTTGGCGAGTGTGGTTAGAAAAAGATTCCATTCGTCCGCAAACTCCTACTCCGTCCGCTCTCGTTTAGACCAGATGACTTGAGATCTAGGCTATAGTGAGAACGACTAAAATGATTGAAAATAAGGTGGTGAGGCAAGGTGATGATGTGTAAGTTGTGTAAAGGGCTAACAAAGGGACAAGACTCAGACTCCAAACTCAAACTCAAATCAATGACTCGCGGTAACAACGGACCGGACCCGGTAGTGTATGGTTGAAATTAAATAATATATTATTTCCATTTTTTCATTTTCCATGAAAAACAAAAACCCGAAAGAAAAGAAATCCTAATGCGAACCCCTCAGTTCGCCTCGTATAAATCCATTGAGTAGACTGAAAGAGAAGAAAAATTGAACACTAATTTAACCACTGATATGAATACTATAATAGCGTAGTGCTGTTGTGTTTCTTGAAAAAAGAAGAAAAAAAAGCGAGTCTATGGGATGGAAATGTCTAGAAAGAAAAGAAAAGGGTCTAAATGTCCGTTTGAGAAATACAGTCCATGGCATGTACACCAACGGTGACAGACATATATGAGGCATGAAGAGTCAAAAAAGAAAAAGAAAAAGGTGGTGTGTGTGTGTACAAATCGATCGGAGACTGGTAAACGCGTGATCAGTATGAGAAGATCATTAACCACGGGTTTAAAACAATCGGGAAGAGGATGTGACTCCCGGCTACCACTGCGAGTGGGAAGATGACAGCCCAAGAGACCCCAGGTATTTGCCATTCAGAAGGTACAAGGTTGGTCGCGAGCACAGCCATCGCCACAAATATAAGGGTGCTGATGAGGAGTGCGAGCCAGAAGCGGCGCAAGATTCGCGGAACCTCAATGAAAAAGTTGGACCGCTCGACCTCCTTCTTCGTCGCACCCCACGTGATATTGTAGGAGAAGAGGTGCGCAAGGAGAGCCTGTGACAAATGAATGGACAGGCCACCAAAGAAGAAGAAGCTACATGTCCTTCATGAGACTTTCTTTCGTTCCAAGGGAGAGAAGAGTAACACTTACAAAAAGGGAATCCAAGTAATATTCTCAATGAATGAAGAAATAAGGCTCCGCTGACCAAGGCGATACTCAAGGAGAGTATAACCGAGGTTACCAGCACCGGGGAAGACAACGGTACATGCCAACCAGATCTCGAACGAGTGTTCGTAAAAGCCGTCAACGTTAAATGACCAACCGAGGATGAGGTAGTTGACGAGCGAAAGAAGAGCAGAGGCGGCAAGACCATAATAAGAGAACATGTCTGCCTCCTTCTTAGCATGAAATTCCCCAATGATTGCATTCAAGGGAGACTCACAAGACATCATGCTGACTTTGTAGTGAACGGGGGCGTCCGACCACAAGAAGACGCGCAACTGCTTGTTGATGGGACCTACGCGCCACCAGTGGATGAGTGGGTTGAAGATAAGCTCGTTGCATCCTTAAATATCAAAAGGTCAGTCAGCGTTAATCAACTCTCTAATTAAAAGTGTGGGAAACCTACCGTAAGAGTACTTCTGCCACCGGTTGAGTTCATCGTCGCAAGTCAAAGAGACACCCTCCTTGAAGCCACCTTCGGAATAGGTCGACCACCGAATGATGTACCCCTTGAGCTGCACGCAAACATCATCAACGAGTCGATACTTCTCACTACCAGAAAGCACGAACCTGAAGACGCAGAGCCATGTCAAAGTCCTCAGAGACATTCGTCTCTGACCAAATCTTCTTCTTGTTCTCATCGCCGGGGTCCTCGAACGCGGCATCCTGAAGCGCAGACCAGCGGAGGAAGGCATTGTGTCCAACGAAAGGCGCGACTTCTCCGTTTGCGCATGCCATGGAGATACACTTGTTAATACGACGGGTGAAGTGCGCGATGCCGTTCTCGAAGTAGTGATGAGCAACCTGCATGACATCTGTGACGACGTTTGAGTACCCCTCTCTAGGGACACCAAAAAGAAAAGAAAAAAAAAAGGTAGGAAATCCTCACCTGACTCGTGTTGGATGATGGCAACCTCGGGACACTCAGCAAGCTCGCGGGCAGCATCGCGGAAACAGTCCTGTAACGCCACGTCAGCACATCAAGTTCTACCGCGGCGGAGAAGGCGCATGCAAGCGAAACCTTACCTCGGGTACGATTGTGTCAGAGTCTACGATAAGAATCACCTCACCCATACGAAGAGCCTTTGCGTTATGCGCCCAGGGCTTAAAGCGCTTTCCGCTTTCCTCATAGATTTCCTCGACCGCAATGCGAAGCGCCTGGTCTTCGATACCCTCACCACCGTCATCGGAAGCCGAAGAGTCCGTAACGGAGGCCTTCTCGGCACGCTCGAGCTCGAGCCGATGTATGATTTCCTCCATCTTAAGACTGAGTGCAAGTCCGTAATTCATGTTGCTCGCCTTCTTGAAACGCCCACGACGTTTGAAGCCACCTTCAGAATCGTCATGCTTGGGTCGTGCCACCCAACCAATGCCGTTATCGGCGTAGAACCTTATGCGCTCCTCACGATCGTATTCAGAGATGAGCTGCAAGCCATCATCATGAACAAAAATGGACGAGGTGCCACCCTGACGCGCATAAGTCTGCATAGCCTTCTTAAGCGACAGAACAGACGGAGTACTAAATTGTTGGTGATGTTGTCAGCAATCAAAAACGATCGAACGAACGAACGAACGAGACGGCATAGGTATGGTGATTATAATTTAAATGAAACTTACATAGTCTGTTCAAGACTCTCTTTGTATACGGGAAGCTCAATGGTTATGTGGGGTAAGTGAGCATCGACCTCTTTGTTTGCTGCGGGTTTAACGGCCGAGTAGTATTTGGAATTCTCATGGTACTGAGCAACAGGACCGAGTCTATCGAATAGATGGCGCGTGAGTGATTTAAACCCCAAAAAATGATACCGACCGACTTACACGTAAGAGATGTTCGTAATCACTTGAAGAGAGAAGAACTACAAGAGAAAAAAATGAATGGACAGGGAAAGATAACATTATAGAGAGCAGCCCAGCTTACGAGGGAAACGCAGAAAAGGAAAGGAGCTGTCGCAAGAAGTGCAAATCGAACGTAGTCGTGTGTCAACCGAAACTCTTGGAGTAAGATGCTGGCACCACTTCCAATGAAGACTTGATACCGTCCGTCCCGTCAATCAAGAGTCGCCAACAAAGCAAAAAAGATCACACGTACAAGTTGATAGCGCCATGCCGAGGCCACCATACACCGGAGCAAAGTACCGAGTCGGCCGTGAGCTCGCTCCACCTTTTTCGAGGTCACGTGGAGATGGAGCCTGTGTCGCCTTGGACCCAATGCGCCATCCCCACAGGGAACCACCCGAAACCGGTTTCGGTTTTGAATTAGGGTCAGATTCAGATTCAGGTGAAGTGGATGGAGCAGCGGATTCTACATCCTTCTCGTTCAGTTGCACATCTGAAGCTGAATTGACAGCAGACGTGACGGCGGGAGTTGCCGCGATACTTGGTCCAGGAGTAATGCTCGTAAGTGAATGTCGGCGAGACCAAACAAGTTTATGAGTTGTCTTCAAAGTCGCGACACTGTGGGATAATACTGTCCAAGTTATCTGACCACACCACCAACACGCGTTCGTCACGCTTTGTTTTTTTTAGGGGGTGAATGGGTTATGATGTCGTTAGTCAGGGTAGACGTACCGTGGGAAATGGGGGAATTGACTTACGATGAATGCGCCACACTGCTCCTTGTCGGCACGCGGTAAATCGGGCATGCTGTCAAGGATTTGGATGCGTGTGTCATCATCAACATAAATGGCAGTGGCATCATCGTCCCTGGAATTAAAAAAAAAAGTTAGCATGGAAGTGGAAGCTTGATTGATCAAGGCACGTGAGAGCATACATACACAGTGCTAAGAGCGACGTGAACCGCAGCGCTGCGAACCTTGACAGCGACGACAGGGTTCAAGACGCGAATAGCAGCCTCAAAGGGCTCTAGGAAGCGGTTCTCATAAGGGAACACGCGGTATTGCCCGGTCTGGATACGAAGGCAGACGCCAGCATGTATGTTCTCAGCAGATGGCTTGAACCATGCGTCGCCTTGAGTCTGAAAAGTACAATTAGATCAAGGATGAGTCGGATCATGGAAGGAAGGTATGACGCCAACCTGTCTGAAGATATGGTGCAATAAAGCATCATATGCGTCGTAATCCATAGCTTGATCCTCGAGAAGATGAACAAATACGAGGAGGAAAGCAGGGCGAAGGGTCAAGGGGGGCAGACCGGTAAGGGACAGAGCAAAGAGAGCATCTTAAGAGCTGCTGAGATATCATATATTATTTTTTATTATTTTTATTATCCCCTGTGCGTGTGTGTGTGATTACCTTCCTCTCACCACCGGTAGAATGAAATCATCCGAAATAGGCGGCGGATCATTTAGCAAAGGAACTTGGCACAAGGTGCGGTCCTGGACCAGTCTCGAATGAGGGCGTTTATCGCCGTATGCAATAAAGCGCGGTGTATCGGAGAAAGCGCGGATAAAGCATCAACATCGGCCCTCTGTCAAAGGGAGGAATCCCCCGGAACCCAGAAGCTAGGTGAAGATGACGTTCCAGTCAAAAGCGAACTCCTGTCATCATCTTCACCATCATCACCATCATCATGAGAAGTAAGGGGGAGAACGTCAGTCGGCAAATGCGTTTGTGACACGAATAAATGATTAATGAATGTAAAAATGCATAATACCTTTCTTATCTCTTTTCTTTTTCCTTCTTTTCTTTAGACGCCTGAGACAACGTTATGAATCTCCATCGAACAAGAGATCAATTAGAAGCACAAAACACGTTGAAGATGTTGCGATATCCAAAAAAAAAAAGAAAGAGGACCGGTAATGGTTCTTTTTTGCTTGTCAAAGTTAGGTCGGCCGCCGAGTCGCAATCCCAGACCCGCCATGTCCTCGTTCCAAGTCCTCATGGAGAGCTGTGAGCTGAGAATACCAATGAGATCGTGGAGCTAAAGCGCGAGCCGGGTGATGCATTTTGATAACAGAGCGCTCAGTATTGTCCTCATTCGCAGCCGTAACACACGCTCAGGGCGTAAAGCCGTGAAGGCGAGACATGGAAGCGGGATCCACCACCGAACACGCCCAACCCCCAGGAACACTCAAGTTCAGGAGTACAGGAGGGAGGGAGGAGCCTAAGAATCAAAATCAATCGAGGAATGTAATTACTCGATTGGGTTATGCGGCACCCTGGGAGTGGGAAGTATACCGAACGGAGAAAAGGCGCACCTTCAAGGGTAATTCTCGCTTGGCTGACGACAGCGTGGAATTATTTTGATAGGTGCGGCTGAAGAGTGTACATACAATAAGGTACTGCCGACCCGTCACCGGACTGTTGGACTACTATGTGACGTGGACAATCATTTTTACCAACCTGAAAGAAAAAGAGATATAATTTTTGGGTGGTTGGTGGCAAAAGGTGGCGTTTGACGTTCAAGAGTGGCAAATTGGTGGCTGGGATGGGCTGGGCTGGCTGGCTGGCTTAGTGTCAGTTTAAGGCTCCGCGAAGAGATCTCAGATTTACTTTTCAGGGTTGTTCGTCAATCTCGACTCGACACCACACCACTAAGCACCGCGGCGTGGCGCGGCACGTGTTTTGAATAGTCAACACGCGAAGAAGAATAAATTATAACACCCAGTCAAACAATAAGTAAAATTCCGTATCCGTATCGCAAATCTCTTCAAAACATGTTTCGGACAATCCAAAACGACCAGACTTGAATACAAATCCCCTACAGTTTAGCGCAAACTTTCTTATCCCTTTTTTTAAAAAATTATTTTTTTGGAGTTGAGTGGTGATACGCTTCACATTTTGATTGACGTACGTGTTGACAGTCTTAGTTTCCACTAAATTGCCGAACCACGACTATTTTTCGGAACAGCTTAAGGACCTGCAAAAGCGTTCAACCGCGACGCAACATCCGTGTCCGTCCAAATTAGTTAACAGCGTCTTTTCAAATGATGACGGGACTACAGAGCTTTTTTGACTTGAATTGAATCATCATGATTAATTATCGTTACAAAGTGACGATAAAAGAGCCTGTATACCATCCGGAGAGTTTTTTGTCGCGGTTACTTTTAAAGGTGAAGCAATCTTTTTTATGACGGGGCACGGGCAAAGTGTTTGAGGCGCAACGGCCAACGAAAGAGATATCTGATCAAGCGGCATGAGATGTTGCGTTTCGGTTATTTATTTATTTATTTATTTATCTTTTCTTTTGCTTTTTTTGAGAGTCAGTCTCAAATTTCCCGCACGAAAGTGCAGACTAGGTCGGGGGGTGATGTCCCTTATGCATACTTTAGTACAGGGGGGAATGATTGGGATTTGAGCGTTTAGTTTAGATATACTTCTATTCGATTTAACTGGTTTAGCTTAGTTTGAGTTCCTGCTCCTGCTCGGAGTCTGTCTATGCATGATTGCCCCCCCCTGGTCTATGTTCTTGTTGTTGATCCTGTCCGTTGGAGGTACAATCAATTAAGGGCTCAACCAGAGTGGCAGGACCTAGGACCCCCAGGGTCGTCAATTGAGTTGAGTTATTGCGCTTGAATTTGCGAGCGGGCCGAAACCATTCGGCGGTGATGTGACGGCATTGTTGGTACATATATGGGCTTACCAAAGTGAAAAATCGAGCACACCCCGAGTCAAACGAGAATTATCCTTTGCATTAAAATGTGAATGTGAATGTGGTGGATATGCAGAAGATTTATCAATGTAGTGGAAACACTGTGGTGTTTATGGGGAAGGCGCCTTGCCCTTGAAGCGGAAACCTCATGCTTTTGCTTTTCCACCCTCTTTTTTTTCCAGATAGAAACGGAAAAGATCATAACAAGGAGTATGGAGCTTTCATATTCGAGTAGGGATTCGAACGGAATGCCGGAAAGACCATTGGCCGGTGATAGATTTGCGAGTTTTTTTAGAAAGCAGGCCACGGAGGCGGGACTTACTGCCTAGAAAGTGACAAGAGTGCCGAGCATCTGGAGGGCATGGGTGTTGATTGGCGATAAGGTGAACGAAGATGTAACACCGGCTCGGAATACCGAGTCCATCCTGGGGACAAACGACATGGGTGAGAGAGAAAAGAAGAGAGACCGAGAGAGAGAGATATGGAGATGGAGGAGGGTGGAAGGACTGCCTCTCGAGTTCTCGATGCGCCATGTATCTGGCAGAGGCCGATCAACGGCAGCAGAATGTCATGTCATGCCCCCTACAAAAGGGACTTAGTCGGGAGTCGGGTCGGGTGGAACTGTCAGTGCTACCACCGGCCGGGCTCAATCCCCCCTGATACACATTCATTCCAATCGGGGGGAAGAAGAAGAAGAAGAGGAAAAAATAAAAAATAAAAAATGAAAATAATAATAAAAAAGTGTTCTGCCTGAATCATACCGCTTTCGCTGATGACTCACTGTCACAAATGGGATGACATCGATTTTGGCCATGGCCACCGATTTGGAGCGTGTTATTGTGGCGGCGGGGACGTTTGTTGTTTGCAGAGAGAGAGCGTGTGCGTATGTTCGTTGGGGCTGTCACTGTCACTTGTCAGGTCAGGTCAAAGGTTTGATGATTATTTTATTATTATTACTATTACTATTATTTATCATTTGCTTGTCTCCGCCGCCACGCGTGCGCGTCATGCACATGATTTCATTGATCATTCATTTCCCACGCTTTGTCACTTTGGTTCAATGCGCGAGACGTTCAAATGCCCCAAATCTAATATATATTTTTTCAATTTCACGTCGAGTCGTCATAACACACACATTAAAAGATAATGTCATCTCACGGCAAAGGCGCGCTTGAACGAAGATCGCTAAGAAGATGTGTGCTAGACCTATCAGAGGAGAAAGAGATGGGGGGTGGGAGATGGGGGTAGTGAGGGTGGGTGTGCGCACCCCTCCTAGAAGGATCGGTCATTTCCTGCGATAAAAAGAAACCTCAAACATCCTTACAACAACAACAAGTTTCGAGGGGATTCATACATCCATTCTTGGGTGCCGTGCCATTTCGGCAAGCTCTCGGAGGAATCTCAGTGGCACAGGTTACATTTTCATTCTTCCCACCTTGTAAAAGAAAAGCCCTGGCAGTACAGAACTTCCGTGCTGACTTGACTTGACTTGACTTGAGTGCATGGTACCTTTGACCGGGTCTAGATGATACCCATCTCCTTGGAGTTCGGACGGTTATATTCGTGCGGTGATTGAGCTTCCCAAATGTTAACACACCCCCTTTGCGCCGTGTCCAAGGAACATAGCATATTGGTGGCCGTAATATTATTTATTTTTTGCCATGATTCAATCGGGTCTTGCTCGAAGGATCCGCCTTTCTCAAGAGCTAGACGCTGTCCATCAACTGATGGCAAATTATACAAATTATTTCTTTCACTAGCCTTCACTCTTTTTTAACTTGATACAAGCCTTGGCGGCGCCTTAAAGACCCCTTGCCTTGCACGAGGTAGAAAAGTTTAGGAGGAGCCCTCTCCCTAACTGGTGTCCCTTGCACGCATCTGCTCACTAGCCATGTCCTCTTCGCCATCCAACTCCCCCTCCTCATCTCCCGTCGTTTCTCCCCAGGAAAAGCTGACCCCGCCCCGTCCCTTCTTCCTAGAACATTCGGGCCCATCTGAGCATGAAGGGAACGCCCCACGCCCTTCACGACTCCCCCGCGGATCAATTTCCGGTCACCTCCGCCCGCAGGATCGTCAGGGAAGTTCAATCAGCATCACCCCCAGTGGTGCAACAACCCCAGCGAACCCTTTCTCTACTCCCACCATGGAGGCTGCGAACCCCTTCTCTCCACCAGCGAGCGTCATAAGTTTCAGCCTTGGGGATGCGGCCGCCACTGGGTTCGGCGATGCGCAGCACCGGATGAGCGCCCAGAGTTCTGTGGCTAACAGTGCCGTCGATTTGCAGCCTCGGCAGTCCACCATTCCACGAGAGGCTTTCTCTTCACCCCGACCCCGTCCGACAACTGGGATATATCCCGCGGGTCACCAGGCGGCGCGATCGCGTCCCAACAGGCGTAAACGGCCTGCCTCTACGATGTTGTCAGGCGAGATCATGAAACCATGGGTCGGCAAAAAGGACAAAGCGGCACGGATATCATATTTCCTTACCTATTCCATGCTGTTGGTCGGTATCATTGCGTCTGCACTGCGGTGTTACTACGGCTGGCGTAATGTTCCCCTGCTTGGACGGACGTGCCTTGTCTTGGAGGATAATTTCAGTGGGAATGACCTTGACACGAATATTTGGATGCGTGAGGCGGACATGGGAGGTTTTGGGTGAGTTCGATTTGTTTGAGGTTGAGATGATGATTGATTTGATGGATCACGATAGGAATGGTGAATTTGAGATGACAACGACCTCAAGCAACAATTCATTCATCCGAAATGGCCAATTATATCTTCTTCCCACGCTCACTTCTGATGCAATTGGAAAAAATGCCATTTTTGACGGTTACACGTTCAATTTGACCGGTTGTACGAACACCAACTTGACGGCGTGCGGTGCAGTCAGCAATTCCACGTCAGGTTCGGTCATCAATCCTGTTATGAGTGCACGAATTTCCACAAAAGGGAAACGTAGTATTCGTTATGGACGAGTGGAGGTCAGAGCTAAATTACCAAGAGGGTAAGTCGTCGATCGAGGCCATTGGCCTTCCCTTCTTGGCCTGGTAAATAAATTAGTAATATCATTTTTTATTTTTATTTTTAGGGACTGGGTTCGTCAACAAATTCTCATTCATTTCATTTCATTTCACTCTGCTTGTTACAGATGTGGCCTGCAATTTGGATGCTCCCGGAGAACAACACTTACGGCCCTTGGCCACTCAGTGGTGAGTGAGCTTAAAAAATGACAATGACCTCTCTCATTTCTTTTTTTTTTTTTCAGGCGAGATCGATATCATGGAGGCCCGTGGGAACTCTCCGGCATATCCCGCACAGTACGTGTGGGGGAAGGATTCGTTTTGTTGTTCCATTTCTCTCACAAAGGCTTTCACTTCACAGAGGCATTAACTACGTCCGAGGATCTTTGAACTGGGGCCCTTTGACATGGTTGAACGCCGTATCAAAGACATATGGTTGGTGGACAATGCGACGAAAGACTTACGCGGACGACTTTCACACATATGCCGTCGAATGGACAGAGGACTTCATGTAAGATCCCTCTTTCTCCGGAAGTATTCTCCCTCCGGAACCTAATCCCCCCCCCTCCCCCCCTGGCATCGCATCACATCACATCGCTCTAAACAGGCGCATTTACGTTGATGACCGCCTTAAGCACATGCTCGACTTGCGTTTCAACATTCCATTCTTCCAGCGCGGTAAATTCCCCGCATCCGTCGCGAATGCCTCACAGGAAATCATCCTTCCCAACCCTTGGGTAGGCCGTGGGAATTCGGCTCCTTTTGACCAGCGTATGCATCGTTAACTTTAACTATACGACATTATTTTTATTTTTATTTTACGTAGCTTTCTACCTCATCCTTGATGTTGCCATCGGTGGCACCAACGGTTGGTTCCCGGATGGTGCTGGAGACAAGCCGTGGCTCAATGGAGCAATCAGTGCGTGTTTCCCTATATTATTTTTATTTTTATTTTTTTTGTGCGTGCGCGTGCACACTTGGCGATGACTAATCCTTGGGTCTTTTCATTATTTTCTTTAGATGCCATGCAGCTCTTTGCTCAGGCACAAGATAAGTGGTCCAAAACCTGGCCGAAGAGCGAGGATGAGCGCGCGATGAGGATGTAAGTCACTTTTGTGTCACGAGGATGTTTGCTAACGCCGGCTTGAAATAGTGACTGGGTGAAGATGTGGGAGCTGTGTTAAAAAGGCTAATACTTCCTTTTTTCTACCTTTCCTCTTGGGACAATTTGGCTAAAGACACACGGACTGATTCTTAACGATGATCTTTTCCTTTTTTTTCTGATAGACCTACCTTTTCCTTGGCTCCGGGTCATTAGACCATGTTGGCATCAGTTGTTTACTTTCTATTGCTTTCATCACTTCCACGTAACTCTATTGTTAGAATGTTAGAATACGGTTATTTGTACCAATTCAATTCGGTTCGATAATACATAGTAACAGCTTTGAGAAAATGGAGATGGCAGATCGCGTGAAAGTGTCACCAACAGATTGCAGTGTGAAGTTGTCACGTTCGGCGCAATCCGAAACCCCTCTCTTAACGCGTGTGGTTTCGTTTTCATGATGTCTGAGCTTGACAGTGTCCAAGCTTTGGGTGAAGGAACAACTTCCATTCTTCGAAGTTTAATTATCCTAAACACGCCCTGTGGCTCGTGTACGGGTACCCTCTTGGCTTCCTCCATTTTATTATTTATTTATTTATCTTTGTCTTTACCGATCCTGTGTGTGGCCCGTTGCCCGTTGGTGTCGCCATGCCATGGGCGGTCCGTAAATCAAGCGGCGCCAATACTTTTGATTATCTCTGGGGAAGAACGGGGATCTGGGACATCCTTCTATATCTGCTATTCGACGTTTCCTTTCTTCCACTTCCAGGCCAGTCTAACACAGGTTTTTCGTGGAAAAATGAAACTCGAGCACGCAGGAAGTCCAGAATCTCGAATTAAGACTAACCTGGCAGCGTCGTACAAAAAAAATAACTTCTTCTTCTCCTCCTCCCCTTCCGCCCCCCGGAACTATTGACGATATTAGTATACGTGAAAGCGCAGAGGTCTGTCTATCCTTGGACCATGCCCCTCTTTTGGAACACATCCTGGGAATCTTGGTACCACCTGAAAGGCCCTTATCCCTCCATCATGCAATCACACAGGCTCTTCACTCTCTCCATATCATGGTTGACATGAAACGATCAGAAAAGAAGAAGAAGAAACAAAGAATCAGCCCGGACCCGCGGAATAGGCACGGAAGATAGAAGCAACGAAAGACAGACACAGTGAGGTGAGGGGAAAGGAAAAGATTGAAAAGAGACGGCAGAAACTTTTCCGAAACTGAACGATGTTCGAATGTCACTAACAATTTCCTTGATTCGATTATTGTCCCACTCATGCACGTCCTGAACGAAGGCAGGACCGGAAACTAGATCCGAGGATGACAGCGGCTTTAGAAGTATGTGTGAGATGATATATCTCCATAGAGAACCTGAAAGAAAAGGATGGAGGAGGGGTGGAGGGGGGGTGAGGGAAATGAAATGAAGATGTAGTAGAACCCTTGAAGTAGCTAGCACACAGCCAAACGTGGTTCATACTCGACGCTAAAAACTACGCCGCGTGGTGGCTTTTATCGTTCGTATTCGTGTTCTTTGCAAAAAGGCATCTAAATCGACGAAATATAACGACGAATTCTTCGGATCGGGGAAGCTGGGAGAACCCGTACCCGTACCTTCGGATTGTGGTGTGGATCAAATCTTGACTTAACAAGAAGCTCAAAAACAACAAAAAGTCACCAGAGAGCCGCGTTGAGTATTAAAGCACGTGATCGCGATTAGACTAACTAATTTTTTTGAAACGAAACTTATCGTCGTCGACGACAATAGGTTGATTGGCAAATTCATCCGCTCTCACCGACATAAGGCCTACTATGAGCATGAGCGCTTAGTACAATACGCCCAGCTCCATCTCGGGCAGCTACATAACCCTATTGTATGACCCACAATCCCATCTCAATCGCGTGATTGAACCAGTGCCATTCATCATCTATACTTGACCACTCGCATTTGCCCAACCTCAGGGCACCACCACCACCACCCCCTCCCCCCTTTTTTCCCCCTCGATCATGACCTGAGCCCTTGTCGCGTGTATCCAAATCATGTTCTCTCTTGTAGATAACGTCAATGTCTGTCTTTCATTTCTTGTACTTTGCACCCCCACCCACCTCAATGATGACGTTTCGGGGAAAAAATAAAATAAAATAAATATGTATATGTTTCCTATCTGTTTGATAAAAAGAGGACCTCACTTTCTCGGCTAGTTAGACCTCGAGTATTTATGATTACGATACTCCCCCTCCCCGGTTTTTCTTGGCATACTTTACGCCGCGCGTTCAAAGAAATATGAGTGAATGTCCCCCTGACGGTGCCAGCAGTACAGCTGGGTCCCAAAAAAAAAAATCACTGGACGGACTCGGAAACTGTGGGAGTTTATTCTTTCATATTTGATTAAAGGGGCCTTATGATGGAAGCGTTATTCCGTGCTCTGCCCTGCCAGACTCGATCATCATCGACCCCTCAAAGAACAGCCACATCACCGGCCATGGACATGCACTCGCGTAAATAATAAAACAAGTTAGGGCGAATGGGTCACCCCTTATTCGTGAGCGTCATCGCAGGGCGCACAGAGCGCATTGACACATATAATAAGAGGGAAGATGTGAACACATCACGTGCGCCAAATTGGCCGCATGGCCGCACGGCGCAAGCCATTCGCTACCGGTTGTGTGTGAAATACACACCCACCGATAGCAGCCCTTTGCGTGCAGCCTCGTTCGAACGATTACGGCTAACGCACGGCGCTTACCAACAGGAGTTTTTTTTTGGTTCCTATCCAGCAAAGATCGTGATGGACTGAAATTTTTGTCCGCTCAAGAAGCGGTAAGGGCAGACAGACATTCAGGGCGTGTGTGACGCTAAACCAGATACATCACTTTTTTTTCTCGTTCTATTCTCTCATCCGGGACCTGGTTTTCGCTATGATAGTGAACAAGAAGAAAGGGGGGGGGGGCAGCCTGGAACTTCGGTGACGCCGGTGGCAGCAGCGCACACACGCATGCACACGTCAGAGAATGAAGTGCGGGAATTACGTGGACTCAATAGAGAGATTCGAATGCAGGTCCGCTTAGCCGATACTGGCAGATAGAGAATCGTATAGCAGCCTGTCAACGTACACAGTATCCCCCTCTCCTCCCCTCCTCCCCATGGTAAGAGGGTGACCCTAACACACCACCTTTTCAATTTTCGACGACCCAAAGACACACGTCTTGCCGTTCTTGCCGAATGAGGAAGCCAACCCGTTATGGAAATAATCAAGTGGATCCTTTGAACGATTTTTTTCAGGGTAAGTTTGCACAGCCCCGTCCAGTCACATCAGCATTCGTAGAGTGAGAGGTGACCATCGTGCGAGCCGTGAAGTGGCAGGATTTGGTGAGAAATGGCCATAGAGCTGCCACTAGGGATCTGACAGCGTGAAGCGTGACATGCACCCATCGTTACGGCAGCATGAGGGGAATTTGAATCTATCTTATCTTCTGCACTTACTCCAGGATGGATGCCAGGCCCCCGTGCAACGCGTAATTTATTTTCTAGGGTCCTGTTTGTGCACACGGGAACATCCAATTCATGTCAGTAAATGGGCGTTTGGGGAGGGGGTGTGGTGACAGTCCTGAGTGCCGCATGCTTCTGTGCACTATCTCTACAGACTCGTGATCACAGTAAAGTAGACAGTCTCGATTTCTTCCTGAGTTTTACCTCACAACACTCACTTTACCTGTATCGGATTTGTCGACTTGATTCTTAAATGATTATATACGTATACATCCGTTATGGTGCAACGGCTAGCATACCTCGCTTTCATAATTAGAGCCGAGGAGGCCGGGGTTCGACTCCCCGTAACGGAATTATTTTTACGCTCGCTTGGTCCTCCCCTCCACTCTTTTTTTTTCTTTGTTGTGCAACGTCATGGAAACTATACTTGTCATACCAGTTGCTGCGAAATAAAGTATTGAGTGGCGTATTACGTTTTTCTGTCATTGGTAAATCACAGATACAAGAGAATAAAGGAGACCCTCCCAGAAGACTCGAATCGAATCAATCCCTCAGCATGGCAAGACGACAGCGGCCAGTTTCACAGTTGACTGAAATGGAAAGCCGTCAGATCAAAGTGCTAGAATTCCCCCCCCCCCCCTCCCCTCCCCCTACCGATACGACATGATAACATTATTGCGCTTACGGCTCTTTCGTCACTGGTTTCCAACTATCCTCAAACTCAAACTATTCTCAAACAAATCTGTGCGGGGATAGGGATGTTCCGATCCAAACCTGGAAATGCTTCCGCCATTTTCGTGCTTGTCGGGCACTATGGTGTCTTTGACAACAATGAAGACTTCTGGTCTCTTGATCACGCGGTTGCCCGCGAGGATGTCGGTGCATAGCTTCCATTCGATGTCTCATCTCGCCCTCAATATCTTTGCGCCTTGTTGTCCGGGAGTATCACCTTTTGACATCGCTTGTATTTCGTATACGTATCGACATTATTGCGCCAACGTGGGCTTTTGTGCAACTTCCCAGAATCCTGATATGAAGTGTCCTTATCCAATCTATCCCCCCTAGAACTTGGCTCCAATCAAGTTGCAGAATCCCAACAAGAACAGTTTCTGGCGTCGATGCGACCCGGTCGACGTGCAAGCGCACATTTCGCTATTACTGTCGTGGCCCTACCAGAACCACCCTCAATGAAAGTCAGGCTTTGTGACATAGAAGGCTTTACTGTAGGCTTCGTCGGGCCGCACGCCTTACCTTTGGTCTCCGGTTTTTTTTTTTGTTGCGAAATATCTTACTGGCGGTTTGGGAAGCACATGGCGGCGCGTACTCTGTAACCGAATTGTTTTTTGGTGCTGTCTGTTGCAAACCATTTTCCACGAAAGTCCAGCTATAGTTGGGTCCCGCTATCTCTGAGCTAGTTTTCCTCCACTGCGGACAACTCCTCCCACGCCCTTCACCTCACTCTATGCCTTGCGCCTTGCCTACTGCTGTTACCACAATGCGACCAATGACTGGATCAACTTGAAACGGCCTGCTTCAGAAATGCGACAGCGCGGATAGACACCTCCCTCGTGCGCCACTGACACCTCTGAACGAAGAGATGCAAAAGATTTACAATAACATTTTCTAAAGCATTAGAGCTCCTGGACTTCCTTCAACATATACAGGCTGCATTCAATCCGGAGTCAGCGCAAGGTCCTTGGGATCCGGGGTGATTAATCTTTTCGTCGACCGTGGAAACGCTGGTTCCTCTTATATAACCTCACCATGAACTTCCTCTGTCGAGTTTTTATACATTTGACCCGCCGTAAATACCACAAATGCCCCCGGCGACCAGTCTGGAGTCCGACTCTGACAATCGGAATTCGCACATGGGTTCCAAAAAAAAAAAAAATTGTCTGGATCAAAATCTGCTCCTCCCACTGGGTCGGCAACGCTGCGCGCAGTGTTCACACTTTTCATAGCAATAGCAACATGGGGTTCCACCCAGTAGCTCGTAGATGCAATGCCCGCCTACCCTCTGCGCCACTAGTGCCTCATTACCCAATATGAATTGATGATGATCTCGGATCCCTCTTATCTTGAATGCAAGAGTCATTGTGACTTTTTTTTAGTATATAACTTTCACCCCCCGCCCCGAACTGGATTCCAGAACGATTCCCGTGACCAAATGAGCGCGAACAAGGTCAGTGAAATTGGGGCCCTCTCTGCCACGACGCACCGCGAATAATTGGACGTGCCTTGACTGAAATTTTTATTTTATTTTGAAACATATGTAGTGGTAGGTTTGCGTTGTCAAGCTTGATATGTATGACCTGACTTGCCCCTAAATTTTTTTGGGGGGGTCTTGGTTGGTAAGTTAAACACTTCTACTTCTTATCTCGTCCCGCTCGTATACTGGGTAAGGGCTAGAATCCGGAACGCCCATCTCTAAATCTTGAATAAGAGAAGAGTGCTTGACAACGAGCGTCAAGTCATGTGACCGCGTCATAATATCGCGAGCGGCGGCAATCACAATTCAGAATTTATTCACAACTTGACTTTTCTTGACATTGCATTCACTCATTGACAACTGACCCTCACCTTGTAATTCTCATCAGCGTTTAATTTTTTTAATTTTGATTTATCTTGTGAGTGTAGTCTGCCTCGTTGCATCCATGCATGTTTGTTTACCAGTAAAAAAGTCCCATTTTGCATCAATCATCCATCCCCCCCCCTCTCCATCCTCTTCCCACTTCCACTTCGAGCTGCCATGACCTTCAGGCGGTCGCACAAAGGCGATCCACCCCCTTCGAACCACTTCCGGACAATGTTTTCAATCGCCAGTTCCATCCATCGTGGCACGATGCCTATGAACGTTGCACCAGACTCTTCTTCTGGGCCGTCGGTCGCCAGCAAATACCTGGAACGGCTTCTTACGACATGTGCTCTCGCGTGCTCGGTCACCTCATCCTGGAGGCACCGACAGAGTTAGGACGGGATTGGGTATGCAAGAAGATACTCAACTGCCCGGACGAGTATGCGCTTGCACGACTGGCGCAGAAGTACATATTCACCTTTTTCGGGGCCTGTGCGTCCTCCCGCTTCACATAGGCCACTTCGCCGGCTCTGAAAGTGGCTTTAAAAAAAATAAAAAAAAATAAAAAAAATGAAAAAAAAGTTAAAGCCTCTGCAGGACGGTCCTTGTCGTACATCGTGGGTTCATCCCTTTCGACTCCCAACGAAGGGGGTATTTCCTTCCTTGCGGACTACGAGGAGAAGAGAATGCTCGTACGTCCCACACGCTCTCCCTACTCCATTTACCGTGATAGACCCCCAGGACTTTGTGTGTGCGAAAACAAATAAACCAAATTAAATCAAATTAAAAAAAAACGAACTAGGCATTGGAGCGTGATGCATACAGATGCATGATCACCGGCGCGCTAGACTCGGTTTCTGCCCCGGAAGCACTGCTGGCTGGCGTTCCACTCGCCGCCACGGAAGCCACCCCGATCATCCCTCCTTCGGTCGACATCCGGACGTTTTCTCGCTATGCCAGTTTCTCGAACGATGATCCGTTATGCGATCCCGCGCTGAGTTTCTATCGCCTCGAGAACATCCTCACGCTCGATGGTGACATGTCGGACGAGTTCAGAAGCCTCAATGTCTGGTTTGAGGAAACCGTAAGTTGTCGCTGTTTACCCCCTCTCCTCTCGCCTTGAACCTCTGTTTTCTTTTTCGCGATAAACTCAGCGATTATTCTCACCTGAACAGAATCGCGATGATGAATATGAAATCGTCACATGGCATCCCAGTACCCTCCCGGCACCTCATCGCCGATGTTCCACCGTGACATTCACGACCACGGATCCAGTAACAAAACCCGTTCCATCATCACGCTATCTCCGATTGCATGCTGCATGCGCGCGCGCGGCTCACAAATCTGGCGCCGCGGCCTATATCGAGGCGCTTGCGAGGGACATTGCGAGGTTAACAGTCCTAGCGGAAGATGGCTCGTCAGCCGGGGTGCTTGCCGCGGCGCTATCTCGAATAGCGGCCGCGTGAGAGAGCACAGACTACCAGCCTTCCCTTAGTTCCCATTCGTCGGGGAGTCAGTGCTGCTGATCTATACCATTCATTTGTCCATTCTTCTTTCTTGGATAGCCGCTTGTTCATCATCTTTTCTTCTTGGTTCTCTAGTACTTAATCATGATTACACCATGGGTTGTCATGGTCTCCAGCTCCAGCCCATCGAGACGGTCAATCAGAACCACCACTGACAGGACCCGCGGGGCTGATCCGCCTAGAAGGTTGTGCGGTGGGGGATGGTAGGGTAGAAGTAATTGAGAGTGATCGCGGTGAGGGCGGCATATGAGCTCATCATGAAGAGTGGATTCCCATCCGCGGAGATCCTTCAGTGATATACCCGCGAATGAGAATGATGTGCACATGATGTCGGGAAACTGTGAGAGAAAGGTTGAGGGTGAGGACAGTTTTTGTTTCATATTTTTTTTTTAATGAGTAGCAATAAAACAAATATTGGGTAGGATTGCCGTTTCCTTTTTCCTCCTTTCGTTTCTTTCGTTTCCTTCATTCTGTTCGTCGTCGTCGTGAATACTTCTCCGTCCCACCAGGACGTTTCCTGAAAAAGGATCATCCCTTCCTTCACGTAAGAACTCTTAAATGTGTACTGGTCTTCTGATGATTGAGCGAGCGTTCCAGCGCTAATACCCCCCCCCCCCCATCTACACCACATATACATACATACCTCCACTCTTTCCAAAGAAAATTTGCTGGTCTCATATTTTCGGGATAGTGGCGTCGGCGTAGTTGATGAAGAACCTCGAGCGGCGGCCTGATTGGGTACAAAATGGGCGTAGGCGGCTTGCCAGGGGGGGGGTGGTCAAGAGGGGCGGAGAGGAAACGTTGATGGGGAGACCTGAATGAACGGCGAAGATCCGATGGCGGAGAGAAGGTAAAGATGATGAGCAGTACCGGCGCAAGGTGGGCCAAAGGGCGAGAACGGCCGCTTTGTAAAGGAGCCCATTCATCATCATCATCATCATCATCATCATCATCGTCAGCAGATATGGGAAGCTTTTTCTTTTTCTTTTTTTTTTTCTACGACCAGGAATTGCAAAAAAAAAAAAAAAGAAAAGGGAATCCAGTGAAATTATAACAGAAAACACCGCACATGGTAACTGAAGTTTCAACCTGCGATAGCAGGACATAATTGATGAGAGGACCAATGGGATAGAAGGTAATGTCTAACCCAATTTACGATGTTGTTGCGATTCAACCCCGTGGTTGTTGATGCATGCGTGCGCGTGCGAACACGCGCTGCGATATCCTCTACGCCATAAGCTCATTTACTATATGGAGGTGGTGTTCAGCGGCCCCTCCAAATAAAACGTCGTCCTTAAATCAATAATCAATCCAAAGAACTTTTAGTCTCGTTTCGCAACTCACGGAAAGAGCCGTTTCCCCCGCATCACAAATCCCCAACGTACCAATTCCTAGATGCAGTAGTTGTACCCTACACACACACACACACCCCGAAATCTGCGGCTTTAGTGGCGCTTCAAGTCGATCACCGGGGGGAGAAGCAAGGTTATGTGCACGGTAATAGAGCCGGAGGGGGCGAGCACATGCAAGTCCTCCTGCACAAAGCGTAGCACAGCCATATTTTGTTTTTCATTCCCAGGTAGACCGCACGAACAGAAGAAAGATTCAGAGGAATCACAACCTTTTTATTAGAAATAATATAGTTGTCGTGGTGAGTGGAGTGGCAGATCCAGAGTAGAGCAAGTGAGTGAGTGAGTGGGTGGTGAGTGAGTTTGAGTGAGTGAGGTCGCACTTCGCCCATTCGTTTGAGTAGGGGCGCCGTGCCCGTAATCCGTTGAAGGGTTTTTCCGTCAACTGTGGAACATTGATTATATTTCCAAACGCACACTGTATTCGAACTCTCAACTCTTCATAGTATCAGTATGAAGAGTGTGTGAGGCAACAGTCAAGTCGGCAACTGAAAGAGACACGGGATTTGGGCTACGATGAACAAATGACTCTGTTACACTACCACCGATCAATGGCAGCGTGTGGGCATGGTGTTTTATATTCTACTCGATTGTCGTGGGGAGGCTCATGCGTGTTAGGTGGGAGATTCTGTCAGGGTGCGTCCGATGCTAGTCTATCTTTTCCTGGTCGTTGGTTGCAACGCTCACATGGTGCCCTTCCATTTTCGAACGCTTTGGAGGTTTCCGTCAATGTCACCCACCTTTATCCTTTACATTCGTGTATACAGTATGCTTAAGCATTCTGCTACGAAGATGAGGTGAAGTATCGAGATTGGATCTCATGAGAGAGTATCGTGTGGTATATTCACTTCTCAAAGTATGGCACCCCATGCCAATGTCATCAACAGAATTAATCGCATGCGGATGCCTAGCTTCTATCGTCGGGCTTTGTCTGGTCCATTCGTGAGCTCTCAGAATGGTTTCTCATCGAGTCCTCTTCACTTACCCCTTTCACGTCCTCTCATACATCTCTTAGCTTGGGAACGCTCCTTGGGGAGCTCTTGTAATTCTCGTTTTTCTTTTTGTAGCTCCGGCTTCTGCATTGCAGGCTTTCATAGCCTTGTCGGTTTTTCATAATACTGACTTTCGCGCACCACTTTTCGCTCTGCGCATTGCCACACTGGGTGGTCGGTCGGTCCCCTACTGCTGCACATGCCATGTTTCTCATTGTATCCCATCTCCCATGTTTGTATTCCTTCCTCCACTCTGGCCAGGTCTCGTGGGGTTTCCCCCCAAAAAAATTTGTGCTTTTCTACTCATACTAAGGTAAAAAAACCTTCACATTTCTCCCAGGCTGGATAGGCCATATCTGTTCTTAAGGCCACAACCACAGTTTTAGGAGAATCTAGTACCCTTGTGCTTGCTTCGATCATCTTCGTCAAAAATGGCAACTCTCTTTCACCCTTCAGTCAGTGAAACGCGCCCAGTCATTTTCTCGAGAAAAGGTCACCGAACATCACGTCCTCAGATGGCGGGTTTCGGGAAATGTTACCGCAATGGCCTTTGACTCTCCATATGAATCAGAGAGATATGGTAACACTCTTTGTTCTTGATGGTGTTGTCCAATGCACGTTGCGCAACGAATTCTCACATGTTGTTCGGTCTTCCGTAATGAACAATGGTAGCCTCTTATGTCGCAGATACTGGGACATTCCGCTCGCGGGCCCCCACAGTGAATGGACAATATAAGCTACATCCACAACTGCACAGGAGGTGGATGTTGTGCGAGGCCAATCAGAAAGGGGCACAGTAAACGTCTAGTCGCAAGGGACAGACAGTCAAGATTGGTCAATCTTCTAAGTAATTTGGATTAGATGAGGAGATTGTTAAAAAAAGTCACTGTCACGCCAATGACAACCCCGTGTGGGTATTGCAATATCAAGCAGATAGCGAGTATGGCCTATCACGGACTCGTCGGGCAACGACCGTCACGATGGCTTCATAAATTAACAGGTGAATGGGGTGCTCAAGGTAAAGGTTTCGAAGGGAGCTGAGTGTTGAAAAATTCGGACTGGAAGTCGGTTGGTGCGGTCGGCAAAGCCCGCGTCGCGTGTTGACATTCCCACAATGAGCAATTGGGGCTAGCAGCCGCATCCACCAAGACGAACTTGCCTTCGTTTCCGTATTCAACCAAAACAAACATTTACTTTTTCAGTTCAGGATCAAATCATGCAATAGAATCGGTTTCATTCAGGAAAACCCTCCGTAGGATATTTCATGCGTCATCTAGAAGCGACCAATCAGTTTGTGAGTTTCCGTCTTACTGCTTGCATGGTGGCTCTCAATCTGCCCTCCTTCTGCAGCTGCTGGCCTCAACCCCATCTCATCGGAGCCAATCGGTGAAGGTGGTGGGGTCGCGATGAGCGCGATCGAGACATCTCTCGCAGCTTTGAAGGAGGCAAGCTCTTTGGCGGGAAAAATCCCTTACATCTCCCCAGTTGCAGGTCTTCTACTCCAAGTTCTCACCATGCGGGATGTGAGCATCTAACCACACTCTAGGTTATGCTTCATGTTGAAAACTTTGTCTGTTTTGACAGGAAGTAAAGCAGCACAAAGAAGAATGGGATATTGTAATGCGCAAACTTGGCAGAGTTGCCAGCCTAGTCGTAAATGTTGGAGAGTCCTGCCAGAAATATAACCTTGAGGAAAAGGATCTCCCTCCCGGTCTTCGCTCAATCCTTCAGTCCATTCAGTCGTATGTCCTATATTCATGTGCTCCATCACTAACTGATCATACATAAGTGAACTACGTGGGATTGAAAGCGCACTTAGGCGAAACACGGAGGTAGGACGTGTTGAAAAGGTTCTTCTGCGCAAGGATTTGCTACGGAAAGTCAAGCAATATGATGGGGAGCTATCGAATATACTTCAGACTTTCCAGGTTGGTCCTAGTTTCATCCTCCCTGTCACTCACCCAACTCATTGGCACCAGGCCGAGTTGGTTTTGGATGTGCGTTTTGCACTGGTTGAAGCGCGCCAGGTATGCGTGCTGCTGATAAAAGGTTGTAGTGATATCATCTTACAAAATTGACAGGTCCTCCATGCGGGCCCATCTGGAGTCCTGATATCATCACGTAGGCATATCTTGTTGATACTCATGTTGCGCTGCCGACTGACAATCCCCAAGCTCCAAACCCCAGGAGCCATCTGCACCCGCAATTTTCTTTGGCCGTGATGCCGAGCTTGCTGAGATCCTTCACATGATTTTCACTGGCGTCGGATCTCGTCCTGCCCGCATTGCAATCCTCGGGCATGGTGGTTATGGCAAGACAACCCTTGCAAGTGCAGTCTCACTCACCCTCAAGTTCAAGAACACTTCGGGGATGCTCGATACTTTGTTGCTTGCGAATCAGTCTCCTCATCAGGTGCTCTCCTAGTTGAACTCGCAAAGACACTTGGTGGTGTCTTGGATGGAGGCTCAAATGCTTCCTGGTCTCATATTCATGCTAAATTATGTTCAAAGGATAACATCATCTGTCTTGACAATTTTGAGTCACCTTGGGACCAGGCTGGTGACATAAGACATTCTGTCGAGAAGCTACTTTCCAGGATTGCAGGGATCCATTGTGTCACTCTTCTTATCACTATGCGAGGTACGATTCGGCCGGCCCAGACTCAGTGGACAAAGCCTACATTGGCTCCATTGAAGACTCTTAGCCAGGATGCTGCTAAAGAAATATGGAAGGAAATAGGAGATGATATGATGATGCTGCAGAGGAACTCATCAAGGCTGTGGATTATGTTCCTCTTGCTGTTACCCTGTTAGCACATCTTTCCCAGGCAACATCACCTTCAATATTGTTAAAAGAGTGGCATTTAAAGCAGACCAAATTTATCCAAATGGGTCAGGGCCATAAGCTATCAAATCTTGAATACTCCATCCAACTATCCATTGAAAGTGGCAGCATGAAAGCCAATCCATCTGCCAAGGATCTACTTGGGATTCTCAGCATGCTACCAGATGGGATACATACAAAGCAGTTGGAAATATTTCAGGAGATTCTTGTTGATATGGATCTTCTATCCTGCTTGCGTATCCTGCAGCAGTGCAGTCTTATAAATGTGATTGGAGAGAAATATCAAACTCATCCAATCACTCGTCACTTTTGTAATCATCAAAATTTCATATCAGAAAACCATATAAAATCACTCCAGGAATTCTACATCAACCTGGCATCTTCAGAATCATATAGAGCACAGGCCCAGAAGCATGCTGAGATGGCACTTGAAGTGAATAACACAAAGGCCATGCTATTCCATCTTTTGAAGTCAAACTATATGGATCATTCAAGACTAGTTGACTCCATAATTACATTCACCCTTTTCCATGTCAGCATAGGAGATCATTCAGACAGATTGATAAGCCAAACTGTTGAATATTTGCAAAAAAGGCAGGGTACCACATCATTATTGATAAAGTGTCTTCAGAGGTGGGGAAAACTGTGTTTTTATGCCAGTGACACTGCACAAGCAAAACATAAGATGCAAGAAGCAGAAATGTTGTGTTCATCAAGTTCAGATAAGGATGGTGCCCTGCATGCAGCAGTATTAACAGATCTTAGTGAGCTTTATCTATGGCATGGAGCACTAGATGAGGCAGAAGCATCATATCAAAAAGCCTTAAAACTTCACCAGATTGCAAATGATGCATGGGGTCAGGGAAATGATCACAAAGGACTTGGGGACATATATTTAGAAAAGAGGAAGCCAGCTGAGGCTGAAGCCTCATATAAGAAGGCATTGGAATTTCACAAGATTGCCAACAGTGCCTTGAGGCAAGGGAATGATTACAAAGGGCTTGGAGAGACATATCTACAGCTGGAGAAGCCAGATGAGCTGAATCCTCATTTAAAATGGCCTTAGAATGCCACAGGATTGCCAACAGTGCACTGGGTCAGGGCAATGATCACAGAGACTTGGAGAGACATATGTACATTTGAGGAAGCTAGATGAGGCTGAAATCTCATATAAAAAGGCCTTGGAGTTTCACAAAATTGCCAATGGTGTCCTGGGCCAGGGAAATGACAACAATGGACTTGGAGGTGTATATCTACAGTTGAGGAAACTAGATGAGGCTGAAGTCTCATACCAGCAGGCCTTGGAATGTTATAAGGTTGCCAATATGGTCCTGGGTCAAGGAAATGCTTTACATGGTCTGGGTAGAGTATACATGGAGAGGTCACAACTTAAAGATGCAAAGCACATGTTTGAGCAAGCACTTACCAAGCATAAGCAAGCAAAAGCCACAATATGGCAAGGGTTGGATAAGGAATACTTGGATAGAGTCTTGTCTAAGATGGATCATGCTTCCAAGAAGTGAGAGCCTTTGACATGCTATGACCCCAGAAGTATTTCTTTTGCAGTTCTTTAAGACTTGTCATTTCCTTTCCTGACTTATTGTTGTGCCTCCTATGTATATAAGTCCCCTGTAGCTAGCTTGTAGGCTTCAGACTCAACAGGTAGTGATGTTCCAGCCCAGCTTGGCCCAAAAGGCACAGCTTTGGCTTGGCCTGGGGCAGCTCCAGCTTTCCTGAAGTCTGGGCTGAGCCAAAGCTGCCACAGACAGCTTGGCCCTGGCCTGGCTTGGCCCAAGCCATGGCTTTTGGCAGAGAAAATTTTATGACATATAACTAGTAGTTATAGTTCAGCTTGTTGACACAGGACGTGTCTGGAGATGCTTCAGGCATCTAAGGTTCACTTCAGCTGTAGATAAGATTAGATTAGGTTCCGGAGTTTTGGACTTTTTATGATATCTTTATTACATTTCTTTCTCTACTTACTCAGCTGATTAGTGATGTACTTAGTAATGTGCAGTAAGCATGTGATTCTCTGTTAGCCAATGGCTTTACTCCCTTGTTACTTATTGTCCGGCACTTGTGGACTTATTCCCAGTGCACACAGACCATTTCCCCTGGCCCCCATGGGTATATAAGGGTGTCTGTTTCATCTCTTACACTTCAGAGTTCTTCTAACCTCTGAAGTGTAAGTTCCTTCTACTTTACTCTCTACTACCTCTAGACTAACATTGTATATAGACTTGTCTTTGTTCTAGGTCAGTAGTATAGTATGATATAGAGTTCTTCTAACCTCTGAAGTACTTGTCTTTGTTCTAGCCTAACATGCTACTAACCACAGTCAGTATAACCAGCAGCATTGTAATGCTCAGCGGGGCATTGCTGTGCGATGTGCACCAGTTGGCACAAGTCCACTGACACTAGTCCAGCACTAGTCAGCCACATCTGCAGCACCCGACACTGTGGGTCCGGGATCTACAACAAGCCTGGCCCTGTTGGGCCAGGCTCTTAGCTTCAGGGTAGATAGGAAATTGTGCTATAACCAAGCACAGAGAAAGACAGGAAGAGTCAGCCAAAGGGAGCTAATCTCCTAAGGCTGTTGAGTGGGGATCAGGCTCAGCTGAAGTGCCAGAAGCACATCAGGCAAACTGGGCTCAAAGGAAGCAAAGGAGGGGAAACCAGAGCAGCAACGGCATCTGGGTCAAGGGGTGAGATCTGGAGATGAAGTACACACCCATTGCCAGAGGCAATGGGGTCCTTTCAGTGATGCAAAGAAAGCAAAGAGGACTTAGAAGTCCAATCTGTATTCCATGATCAGGGAAACTCTAGGCTGAAGGCCCAAGAGGTCAAATCTAGGGTTGTACAAACTGTCTACAGGGTCTTATATACTGTATGGGGATCTGGTTTGTAGCTAATCAGGAACAGGGTCAGAGTCCTTATCATCCAATAGCAGATAAGATGTCAAATATAGTCCATAATAAGGATAAGCCTTATCAGAAGCATAATCATGTGGGACAGCCCCACAGGAGTCATATCAGTGTGGGAGGATTCCCACCAGGGTCAGGGGTAAATGGGGAGATAACAGGTCCCACAGGAGTCAGGGTGGATGTGGGAATACTCCCACAGGAATCAGAGAAGCAAATGATAAGCCAGATGGGCCATGTGATCAGAAAGGGGTAAATGATCAGATGAAGATGCTGTGATCAGGGTCAGGGATCACATGGTCCAAAGTCACATGGTCAGGGATCACATGGTCAAGGATCACATGGCCAAGGGTCACATGGCCAGGAGTCACATGACTGGCAGAGGGTCAAGTACAAGCCAAAGTCGTCTAGTTGTCTGGACTGGTCAGATTGGCAGGGACAATGTCAGGGGTTCCTATGGGTGTCAAGCACAGGGACAGGGTCAGGAGCAGTGGCCAAGGCATAAGCCAAGGCAGCAAGGAAGGGTGGTGTACATCCAACAGTGTAGCAGCATAACTACCAGCAGGTTAGGTGTAAATGGCAGCATGGGAGGTCAGTCCTATGAACAATGTCACAGGAATCAGGGTAGGGTCCTGGGCACACAGGCCACAGGCATCAAGGAAGGTCCCAAGGCAACAGGCCAAGGGCATCAAAGAGTGGTCCAGAGAAGGAGGAGATCAAGGATGGTGCAAAGAATAAGGCATGGTGTGCAGGGTCAGGAAAAAGAGTAGGGTCGTAACAAGCATGATTGTTTGACACAGCTAATCCAAATCTGATTTGGTGTGTTATGTATAGTGTTTAAAGGTCCAGTTGCCCAAACTGAAAAAATGACTGAAACTGGACTGAACCCAACTGAATGCAACTGGACCATCAGTTGCAGTTGCACAGATTTGATGACTTACCAGTTGCTGGTTGCAAGCTATTTCATAATATTGAAGGACCAATGAAAACCAATTTAAACTGGTTGCAACTGGTCTTTCATTTAAATATAGGGCATAGTGCAGGTCCAGTGGATCTGAGTAGTCTGTGGGAATAATACTTGCACAAATTAAGGCTCAAGAAATGGCCACATCCAGGGATTGAACCCAACACCTCCAGGAACAAGCTCAATCCAGTGCTCTAACCACCAAGCCACCCAGCCTCACTTGTAAATACACACAATATATTATATATAGGGTAATGAACAGTTGATTTTATGTCATACACAGGTCCTTCTGCATGCAGAGCTTCTCTAGCTCTTGCAGCACTTTCTGTCCAGCAGCTACATTGGCCAATGCCACATGGAATGTTTGTTGCCAGGGGTGCTGCTCTATTCTTCCCTGCCATGATGTCTCCCATCCAACATGTTTGTTCAACAACCCACCAATTGATCTTGGGCCCCTGCATCAAGGCTACAATTAGTGATTGTCAAGGGGTTTCGTACCCGTGTGGGTAAGTGCCGCGGGTTTTGCTGGGTACGGGTATGGGTATATGGCTCCCAACCCGTGGAAACCCGTACCTGCGCGGCGGGTTTGGTGGGTATAGGCGCCAATTATGCATTGACAAGATCAGTAGAATTTCTGAGATAAAACACATCTGCAGCCACAAAAATACAAGATCTCGTCTGATGTATGCTACAGGGTGGCGTTAAATATGTTCTAGTATTATCCTACAAAATATCAAAGCAGATTAACAGTGCAATGTAAAATAAAATCCTTATCAGTGATCCACTTTCTTGAAAACCATGATACATCTGTTTTATTAACGCGCGACCAATTCTGCCGGTCTGGCACTGTCACGGCTCTACCTTATTTTTCCTTTTCTTTTCTCCCTTTTGGATCACATGACTGTGGGAAGATTACCCAGCAGTCTCAACATGTGATCATGGGAATGTAGTCGTGACATGGATCATGTGACCGAGTCACATGTAATAGTCACATGTTGCTTAGTCAGCACAAGAGCCACTCAACAATAACAAGTCGATTCTCTATTGTGTTTACCACAATAGGCAAAGCCCCACAGTCTAGACAGTTCTAGACCAAGTGGAGCTGTTATCAAGATAAGAGGAGTCCAGCCTAGAAGGTTCTAGGTAAGTGGAGCTCTAGATAAGGGCCCAGGTTGGGCCATGGCCAATTTTAGCACAGAATCACATGTATCAGTAGATAGACGTGTTCCAGACCTAAGGGCTAGACTACATATCAGTTATCTACTCCACAATGACGTCATTATGACATCACATTGTGGAGCATGATCAATCAGCAGAGTAAAGCAGCTTACGAATCACAAAGATAAGGCTCAGTCAGCAATACAGCTGACTGATACCTGCTGATTCTTGCTTACACCTACTGCTTACCTCGTTACACTGAGAAATGTATATAAGACCCTCTGTAACAGCCTGTAGCCCCCATCTTGTCCTCTTGGGGCTGCAGGTGAGTAACTGTCTACACGAGTTCGATACATAGTGCTAATGGTATCCTGCCTCCCTGTGTGACTCGATCCTCTGGATCTTGTCCTCTTGGGGCTGCAGCTTCTTCCAGTTTCAGAACGCCATCACTGTGGTTGAATAAACCACTGTGAGTGACACAGTTCCTGGTCATTGCTTGACGTGTGACGTTTGCCTCCGCGGTATGCCCAATGACTTAGGTCACCACACCTTTGCCCTTCTTTGTTACTAAGTGTACACGGAGCTTCACCCATTACAGGCACTATCTAAAATACACTCTAGACTAATATAGACTATTCTATAATCTAATTATCAAATTACTTTATTGAAACAAGGCCCGCATGTGTCTACAAGCTGCATGGGGCAGCGACTACATTGCATCGCATGGTGGTCTGACCTCCTTCCTATTAAGGAAGGTTGACTTAAACATGCAGAATCGTGCATCCAGGGACTAGGACAGTCGCGCTTGTATGAAATGAAACCAGAATAATAAAATAATAATGTAAATAAAGGATCCATTTAATCTTCTGAACATAAACCAACAATTTTTGAGGAATCTTGAGTAGCCATAAATGAATGCATTGTGTCCAAGTGCTTATCTCCTTGACTGGGATGGCCCAGGCCATTTACCCGAAATGCGCAGAAATGCAAAGAACAGTCGCGCTTGTATAAAATTGAAACCAGAATAATAAAATAAAAATGGAATAATAAATTATCTTAATCTTATGAACATAAAATAGGAATCTTTGAGGGATCTTGAGTAGCCATAAATGAACGCATTGTGTCCAAGTGCATATCTCCTTGACCAGGATCTCCTGGGCCGGATGTCCAAAATGCGCGATGCAAGTAAAGAACTTGCACGTGTTTCATTTTATGGGTAACCCAGGTATCAAAACAATTACCCAGGGGTTGCCCCTGCAAATTGCTATGTGTTCATCAAATTATTTTGCATTCTGTGTGGTTATCTGACAGGCTATTCATCAATGTTCTATAACATCCTATCTAATCATCTCTGTATACTGGATTTTAGTTGTGCTTGTATAAAATTGAAAGCAGAATAATAAAATAAAAATGGAATAATGAATTATCTTAATCTTCTGAACATAAAACAAGAGCCATTGAGGGATCTTAAGCAGCCACAAATAAATGCATTGTGTATCTTCTTGGTCCGGGAAGGCCCAGGCCGGTTATCCGAAATGTGCAATGCAAGTAAAGAACTTGCATGCGTTTTCACGGGTGACCCATTGGTAACCTGCGGGTTACCCATACCTGTAGTGATGGGTATGGGTATGGGTACAGGTACCAATGAGTATACCCCAGGGTTACCCCTGCTAATCACTACCCAGATGCCATTGCTGCTCTGGTTTCCCCTCCTTTGCTTCCTTTGAGCCCAGTTTGCCTGATGTGCTTCTGGCACTGCAGCTGAGCCTGATCCCCACTCAACAGCCTTAGGAGATTAGCTCCCTTTGGCTGACTCTTCCCATCTTTCTCTGTGCTTGGTTATAGCACAACTTCCTATCCACCCTGAAGCTAAGAGCCTGGCCCTGTTGAGCCAGGCTTGTTGTAGATCCCAGACCCACAGTGTTGGGTGCCGCAGATGAGGCTGACTAGTGCTGGACTAGTGTCAGCAGACTTGTGCTGACCAGTGCATGTCGCACAGCAATGCCCCGCTGAGCATTACATCTAAGTCCTAGCAGAGCCAGCTAGATTGGCATACCATCATCATCCTGGACCAGGGAGAGGTAGTCATCTGCTATGGCATAGTGGTCAGCATCATAATTCTTGTTGTCTTTGTCTGTGGGGCAAATGTGTGTTTGTAGAAAACTGTAGGGCCCTTGCCTCCCACATTGAAAGCAGCTGTCGTAAACATGACAGTTAATTTCTTGATGTCTGGTGTTGTGGGAGAGACACTTGCTGCACCATCTGGATGGGTTGATGATGGTGGGGGCCTCTGTAAGCTGGTGGAATAGGCACTGGCAACTCCAGTGTGAGGTGCTCTGGCAGTGTCGGCAGCATTTCTTGGTGGAGGGACAACACCAACTGAGATGGTACTTGCTACCACAGTGCCAGCAAGTCTGACCTCCTGGGTTTTTGTGCAATTGTGGCATTTCAAGGCAGCTTGGGTTGAGCCAGGGTGCAAGTTTGAGGGGGTGGCAAGGGAGAGGCCAGGCAAAAATGTTGGTGTACCATTCTGCTATAGTCTGATACACTTCCCCTAACTCCAACCACATCCTGATGGATGCCAGGTGTTGTTCAACATTGAAAATGCCCTGTGAGATCCTTGTCATCTGTCTCATATAATTGTTGTACTGCATGTTGAGGTTGGCCTTGAGTGCCTGAAACTTGTGCAGTCATGTGACCTTGGCTGTAAGTCGCAGCATGCATAGATCACAGAGAACTTCATTAATGGCAAAGGCATGAGGGTTGGTGCTTGAAAGATGCTCTAAGTGCTCTGGCCCCAAGATGTAGTGAAGGTGGTCAATTTGTTTTTCCTCAAGATAGACTGGGGCCCCATACACAGGCCCTCCCTTTTCTAAACATCCTGCTACATCCATACCTTCATTCATGTAGTAGATGTACTTGGCAATCTCAGTCTTGCCATCTCCTTGAGATGTGGGGATCATGAGTGGGAAGTAAAAGGGGGATTTCGGGTTGTTCAGGAAGAAAGGAAAGTCAGGAACCTTGTTGCCAAAGTTGACATTGATCAGGTCATTTGGGTGTGGGTGTTTGGGCAGATTAAAATCTTGGTCAGTGTTGGGGGTTCTGATCCCTTCAGCCACTTTGGCAGCCACATCATAATCAATAGGAGAAAGTGGACAAGAAGGAGGGTGAGCAGCAGGAAGTAGGGGAAAGGCATTGATGGCAGCAGAGGAGTGGATGTTGAATGAAGACATAAGGCTGGTAGTGAACTATTTCTGGGAAGGAGTGTACTGGAGGGTGAGTAAGGTGAGGCTTTCTATTTATCTGCCTCTGGATGGCACCTATGGAAGTCCTTGACAAGGTCAGGTGCAAAGACATCTGCAGCTGCTTCCCATGTATTGTCAGTGTCAGGGAAGCCCTTCCATTTGATCAGATAGTAAAGTTTGCACCCCCTTCCTTTTCACTTTGTGTCAGCAATACATTCCACTTCCCATTCTGGTTCTCCATCAATGTTACAATCCCCACCAAGCGCCCCTCTTTTCTTCACTCTTCCCAATGATGACCCTACCCTTCCTGATCACATCCCCATCCTGGGATCCATCACATGCCTTACTTCCATCCCTGTGACTGCCTTTGACTTTGTTGACTCTGTATTTGTCTATGTTTGCTCTCTTATCTCCTTATCTTTAAGACTGGACATTTACTTAATCCCCTATCAGAAGCCAGGCTTTATGCCCTCTGCTTTTGTATATTTGGGCCCACTTGACTCTGTGATTCTTATCTCATAGATGCCTATTTGATTACATATATAAGTCCACTGTAGCTACACTGTAGACCTCAGACTTGACTTATTGAATACATTGGTGCTTGTCTTTTGGACATCCCTGTTGAACTCCCTTTGCTTGTCTCAGTGCTTTTGGCACTTTCTGCTCAACATTGTCTTAGGGTACAGCCCCTTTGACTTTGACTTCTCTTGCATAAAGTCCAAGAGGCATGATTGGTCTCTTATCTAATCACAAAGTGTATGCTGTCACACAAGTCATGTGGAACATCCCACACTGGATGTAACATCAAGTCAAGTCTCTCATTGTGGTTTCCAGCTGCAGTCAGACCCTCTTTCAAGAAGAACCCATTGAATGAAGAGAAGAGAATAATCTTTCACAGCAAGTACTTGGCTCTGCCACCTGGAAAGATTTCAAGTCCAAGTTTGGATACTATGTCTATCACGATGGAAGATACCAACTGGTAGAATACAATGACAAGAAAAGAGTTTGGTATTGCATCTGATACTTGGACAGCCAACACTCTTGTGTTACAAACCCTGCTGTGTTGCCTTGTTTTCTTTCCCTCTTCACATGACTCGTTGTTTGGTTGTGCTTGCGCCTTTGTTGACTGTGTTGTGACTGGCATTGTACTTGTTTGCCCCTTATCTATGACTCAACTTCTTACTTATCTGTGACTCATACCTTACCTCAGAACTCTTATGTATTTTCCCACCAGAATCACAACTATACCGGATTTGTCTACATATATTCTCATCTGGCCCACTTGACCCATTCCCCATTTGGATACATTATAACTTTGTTGATACATCAAGTATATTACTCCATTCAGACTCTGATTTCTATTACGTATATAAGGCCTGCCTAGATAGCCTGTATGCCTTAGACTCAACTTCTTAATTGACTTGGTGCATTACCTTCTGGGTGATCCTAAGACCCGACTCTTGAATCGTCTCAGTGCTTTTGGCACTCTTCCGCTCACTGGTACTAAGGGATTAGCTCCTTGGTATTGACTCTCACTCGATCTCTGTGTGCTTGAAAGACAGTACACACTTGACTTCGTAGTTTTGCTACACAACTTACCACATGTCTGTTGAACACCCGCACCAGGCATTACATTAAGTCAAGTCTCCCCCACCGTGGCTTCATCTAGCCGAAGCCAGACCTTGCACACTGAAGAACTCATCAACCATTAAGACAAGGATAACCTTTCACAACAGGTCCTTGGCTCTGCCGTCTGGAAAGATTTTGAAACCAAGTTTGGATACTATGTCTATCACGATGACCAGTACCAGCCAGTTGAATATGACGAACAGAAACGAGTCTGGTACTGTATCCGTTACTCTAGAAGCCACTGTTCCTGGGTTACCACAGGACCTGCCCCACCAGAGTATGGCTTAGGACCTTGGAGAGAGAATCCTCCAGCCATCATCACAGATTCAGAAACCAAAGAATACATCGAAGAAAGCAGCGAAGATGCACAAGTCATAGCCCCTAGTTTTACAGCTCCGACAGTTGCACCCAGAGTACTACATCCAGAATATCTGCTTTAGTCTCTCCCCAGATCACATGACAAACCTCAGACACCCCGACCATCACTTATCCAACAATGTTGACCATTGCTGCGCAATTGCCAGACCCCGCTCCAGTTGTCCCTGCCCAAACCTCCCTCCCCCATCAGGACGCCTTATGGGAGTCCTTCCAACCACGTTTACTGGTGATTGATCCCAGAGCAAAAAGTTCATGCTCGAGTTCGAGATGTTTAAAAATTTCAACCATGATGTCCCGCAAATCATAAACCCTTTCCAGTGAACCAACCTCTTCCTCTCGCTTATTAGAGGAGACTCTGTTGATGACTGGACAATGGAGCAGATTGAATGGCTGAACGATAGAGTTACAGCTGGAACCAGAACCACGGATGAAGATCTGTGGGATGTAGTGGCACAAAGATTTAAGGATGCCTTCACGGATGGACAGGCCAAGCAGAAGGCTGCCAGAGAATTGAAGTCCCTCAAGATGGAAAGAGGGGATTTAGATGGCTATGTAGCCAGATTCCACAACCTGGCTAAAAGAGCAGGGTATGATGTGAACAAAGAGGCAACGCTTGACCTCTTCTCCCAGGGGTTACCCAACCCTCTGGTGAAAAATATCATCCAGTTCCATCACCCTGAGTTGTGGAGCCAGTGGATGAGTGCTGCCAGAACACAGCAGCAGGATTATCTAGACTTCCAAATGCGCTTTGGAGTGGATACTAAGAAGGGTAAAACCTGCGATCAGTGGAAGGCGGCATTTGGTGTGACAGAATTCTCCCTGCGACGTTACTAATGACTTGACATTGTGTTTCACCGGTGTTTTGGCTTACTGAGGGCCTAACCCCTCCTAATTCTCCTTAGTTCTAGCTCATTCTACTGCACAACCATTTAGATACTGTGTCATAGTCCTAGAACCTTCTATTTACTATGACATAGCTAGTTCTACATGTATTTAAAGACCTACTAGAGTAGAGAGACAGACTAAGTCTGTTCTCTTGTGTTCAATCAGAGGTGCTTCGGAATCCTTGAATCCTCTCAGTTAAACCCCACTTGAACTCTCCAAGATGTGACTTGGAGAGCCTTCATCATCTTGAACTTGTTGCAGGACTTAGAGTCTCTGCCATCGACCTCGAATCTCACGCGCGTGCCCTCTGACTTTGTCATGGGCTTGACTAGATCTTGACTCTATTGTAACTTTGAACCTTGCCTTGGAAGACTTGCTCCCATCCGACCCCGACACAGTTCCGCACCTAACTGTGACATTTGGAGTGAAACCTACTACTTCCTGAGACCCCAATGCCATGGATACGTCGGCAGATTGCACCAAAGCCCATGCAGCCCTCACTGACGATGAAAAAAGAAATCTCATGAAGGAAGGGCGCTGCTTCCATTGTCGGGCGCAAGGGCACATGTCATGATTTTGCCCAAAGAAAACAGTTTGTGCTGCTGAAGCAACAGTGGCCACTACTGCCATGACACCGCTGATACAAAACCTACCCACCCCAGTAAAAGAAAACCCAGTAACTGCCCCAAGGACTAAGGAACAGAAAGCGGCAGCAATATGGGACCATATGATGAATGAGGATGAGGCAGTACATGCTCTCATTGTCGATAAGGCCTTTGGCCAGAAGGATTTTTGATTGGCTCAACCCCATTGGCCTGGGCAAGAGCACTCCATGTAACTTCTGTGTACACTAGTCATTTCAAGTCTTTAAAAATACCAGTACACTTTGAAACCAAACAGAAGATGGCTGACAGACAGATATTGATTGACTCTGGAGCTACGGATAATTTCATCAGCCAATGACTTCAGAGGATGCTAGGACTGGGGACACAGTTACTTCCCCAAGAAAAAAATATTTGGAACATAGACGGGACGGCTAACAAAGCCGGAAAAATCACACATTGCTGTGATTTAGAAGTACAGGTCGGGGAGTGGACCAAGCAACTCCATTTCCTCATCACAGATTTAGGAGACGAAGACATGGTTTTGGGATATCCATGGCTAGCAGCATTCAAGCCCAAGATCAACTGGGCAGAAGCAACAATGGACAAAGATTCTACCCAGTTCTCATTACATCCCTGGGATATGACTATGCTGCGCGACACCCCCTCACCCATGCTATCGTCATGGGATCAGCCGTCACCTGGAGTGACATGGAACCTGTGGATCAGGTGTATTGCTATGTTACGAAGGCATCGGAATTGGCCCAGGCAGAAGCACAGAAAAACCCGGAAAAGACATTTGAAGAGCAGTCCCGGCAGAATATCATTGACATTGGAAGGTTTTCTCAGAGGAAGAGTCACAATGTTTCCCTCCCTCTTGACCTTGGGATCATGCCATTGATTTCGTCCCAAATGCCCTGCAATCGGTAGATTGTAAGATCTACCCACTGTCTCAACCCAAGAAGGAAGCACTCTCCACCTTCCTGGAGGAACATCTGGCGAAAGGATACATACGACCCTCCAACTCGCCCTATGCTTCACCCTTCTTTTCATTAAAAAGAAGGAGGGAAACTGCGACCGGTACAGGACTACAGACAGATTAACGAACTCACAGTGAAAAACAACTACCCACTTCCTCTGATCTCAGAAATTATCATAAAATGTGCGATAAAGCCCTGTTCTCAAAGATGGACATTCGCTGGGGATACAATAACATTCATATTTGAGAAGGTGACCAGCCCAAGGCTGCCTTTAAGACCAATCAAGGACTTTTTGAACCAACGTTATGTTCTTTGGCTTGACAAACTCGCCGGCAACCTTCCAGTCTATGATGAATCATATTTTCTGCGACCTGATCCTTACAGAAGAAGTTGTGGTGTACATGGATGACATCCTAGTGGCCACAAAAGACGACATTCACCACCACTGGACCCAAGTTCACAAAGTACTGGAAATCCTAGCGAAACACGACCTTTATTTGAAACCCACCAAATGCTCATTTAAGCAAAAGACTGTCGAATATTTAGGTGTCATCCTGGAAGGGGGACAAGTACGCATGGACCCTGTAAAAGTACAAGGCATTCGAGAATGGTCCATCCCACAGTGTAACAAGGACGTCAGATCATTCATTGGTTTTTGTAATTTCTATCGACACTTCATCAAGGGATTCTTGGCCATAGCCCGACCACTTAACAATCTCTTGAAAAAGGATATACCCTGGCATTGGGATGAACCACAACAGAAGGCATTTGACCAGATAAAGGTGATCATCAGCTCTGAACCAGTCCTTATCCAACCCGATCTAGCCAAACCCTTCGAACTGGAAGTTGACGCTTCTATGTATGCCAATGGGGCGGTCTTGTCACAGAGAGATATTGGAGGGATCCTTCACCCAGTTGCATTCTACTCAGAAACGTTCTCATCAGTGGAAAGGAACTACGATATTTGGGACAGGGAATTACTGGCTATTGTAAAAGCACTATGACACTGGTGACCATATCTGGCTGGATCCCCACATAAAACCATCATCTATACGGACCACTCCAACCTTCTGTATTGGCAAGAACTCCATAAGATCAGTCGACGAGTAGCACGAGAGGTTTTGGAGCTCAAAGAGTACAACTTCACCCTCAAGCACCTACCTGGGGCTCGTAATGCATGAGCCAACGCCTTATCCAGACCAACCGGATGTGATGAAGGAGAGAATGACAATGACAATATCGTCATTTTACCAGAAGATGTCTTTGCAAAGACCGCTGTTGTTAGCCTCCATGACATGGATCTATGGGCCCAAGTGACACAGAATATGAATCAGAAGCTGTGCCAATCCTGGGCAGAGCCGCACAACATAAAAATGAAAAACAGCCTCTGGTGGAAAGATGGCGATCAATTGGTTGTCACCGGTGGCGACAACATTAAGAGGGGGGTGATCCATTTTCACCACGACCTTCCCTCTGCAGGACACCTGGGGATTGCAAACACCTATGCCCTTGCGAAATGAGATTATTGGTGGCCGAACATGAAAAAGGATGTAGAAGCATACGTCAAGGGATGTGCAGAATGCCAGGCAAACAAAGTAAACACTCACCCAAAACCGCCGGCACTTTCACCCATTACACCGATAGCAACAGCTCCCTTCCAGACCATTGCTATGGACTTTATCGTCAAACTTCCACAGTCACAGGGATATGACTTGATACTCACCATCACAGACCATGATTATTTGAAGGCCACCCTCTTCATCCCCTGCAATGAGATGATATCAGCAGAAGGAGTTGTGAAACTCTACCTAGACCATGTCTATTGACACTATGGACTCCCTCAAAAGATTATCTCTGACCGAGACCCATGATTTGCTTCTATGTTTGCCCAGGCCCTCTGTAAACGTCTCGATATCCAGCAGAACATCTCCACAGCATATCACCCTCAAACAGATGGTCAATCAGAGCGTACAAATCAATGGCTAGAACAGTATCTTTGATTTTGGTGTAACGAGCGACAGAACAACTGGGCAGAATGGCTGGCGACAGCTGAGTTCGCACATAATAGTTGGCCAAATGGAACGATGAAAGCCACCCCTTTCTCCCTTATTATGGGATGGGACCCTCGCACCACATGGACAGACAAACCCACAAATGTACCATCTGTGACACAGTGTATCGGCCAATGGGAGGAGATACGAGAATCGGCCAATAGGAATCTCCAGAAGGCACAAAGGACCCTGGCCGAGAAGCCCACTAGGTTTACGCCCTATCAGGTTGGAAATCAAGTCTGGTTAGAAGGGCATAACATCCACACATCACACCCAATGGCGAAATTAGCTCCCAGATGCCACGGCCCCTTTGTGATCAAACAGAAGCTCTTGGACGTCATGTACAAACTCGCGTTACCTGCCACCTGGAAGATACACCCCATTTTCCATGCCAGTCTTCTAACACCATACAAAGAGACTTCCATTCATGGACCGAATTTCCCTAGACCCCCTCCGGACCTAGTTGATGGAGAACCAGAATGGGAAGTAGAATGCATCGCTGACACGAAATGGAAGGGACAAGGGCATAATCAAAACTCCATTATTTGATCAAATGGAAGGGATTCCCTGACGCCAATAACTCATGGGAACCTGCTGTGGACGTCTTTGCACCCAAGCTCATCGAAGACTTCTATAGACGCCATCCAGAGGCAGATAAAGAGCAAGGCAGAATGTGTGCTGTTGGACAGTTTCCTCCCCCACAGCTAACCGAAACAACATCCATGTCTCCATCCCAAGTCCACACCTCCGCCGCCATCGATGCGTTTCCCCTATCTACTCCTGTGCATCCTCCTTCTCGCCCACTTTCTCCTATTGACTACAATGCGACCGCCAAAGTGGCCAAAGGGGACAGAATCATCAACATCAATGAAGATTTTAATTTGCCCGAACACCCCCATCCCAACGACCTGATTGATGTTGACTTTGGGGATGAGGCCCCAGAGTTTCCGTTCTTCCCGAACAACCCTGACTCACGATTCTACTTCCTGCTCATGATCCCAACTTCCAAGAACGACAGTACCACAGAGATAGCCAAATATATTTATTACACCAACAAAGGAATGGATGTTGCCGGGTGCTTGGAGAAAGGAGGACCAGTCTATGGGGTGTTATGTCCAGTGTGAGACATTCTGCACGACTTGTGCGACAGCTTTGTATGTGTATTCAGATAAGAGACCAATAAGGCCTCTTGGAGTTCAAATGGATGAGTCAAAGTCAAAAGGGGCTGTTCCCTAGTGACGATGTTGAGCAGAAAGTGCCGAAAGCACTGAGACGATCGAGTCAAAGGTTTCAAGGGGAAGTCCAGAAGACAAACACCGATGTATTCAATAAGTTGAGTCTGAAGCTACAGTGTAGTCTACAGCAGGCTTATATACGTAATGAGGTGAGCGTCTATTGATAAGGGATACGGAGTCAAGTGGGCCCAAATATACGAAAGCAGAGGGCGTAAAGCCTGGCTTCTGATAGGGTATTAAGTAAGTGTCTGGTCTTATAGATAAAGAGATAAGCGATAAGGGAAGGCATAAGCAGAGTGTAAACAACACGTCATTATGTACAAACAGCAGTCATGGGGAGGGGAGCAGGGCACGTGAGGGATCCCAGGACGGAGACACGATCAGAAAATGGAGGGTAGGCAGAAGGGAAGGGTCCGCAGTGGGGAGAGTGAAGAAAAGTGGGGTACTAGGCCCTGGTCATAACATCACCCTCCCTTCTGGTTCAAGCTGACCCAGCTAGAAACGCGCACCATCATCATCCTGTACCAAGTCTACATAATCATCCGCCAGATTCCGATCTCCGGTGGTGTAGGTCTCGTCGGCTGTGCATTGATGCGTGCGCAGGAAGCCGTATGGACCCCGTCGTCCACATTGGGGGCACATGTCGTAGACCGGGCAGTCAAGCTCGCGATGTCCCGCATTATGATGCAGACATTTGCTGCACCACTGTTACAACCCCACTCTTTTCCCTAACCCTTCCTTGATGCCATCCTCTCTCCTGATCTCTGCCTTTTGACCTCTGACCCTTGATACCTGCACCTGACTCACTGATAGTTCAGCTACTGTGCTGATGGCTGCATTCCCCTTTCCCCTGATGCTTGGCCTCTGTCTTGGCCAGCATCTGTACCCTATCCCTGTGGCTGACACCCATGGGATCTCTGACACTGTCCCTGCCAAACCTGACTCTGCACACAAGATGACTTTGGCTTGCATTTACCCCTCCAGACCACATGACCTGTAGGCACATGACATGGACTCAAAGCCATGACCTGTCATGTGACCCTTGACCACATGACCTCAGACCATGTGACCCCTCTGACCATGTGACCTTGGGCTTTGATCATGACCCCTTAGATCATCTGACCCATCAGTCACTTGACCCTCTTCTCTGATTCCTGTGGGAGTATTCCCACACTGATCTGACTCCTGTGGGACCTGTCATTTCCCCATTTGCCCCTGACCCTGGTGGGAATCCTCCCACACTGATATGACTCCTGTGGGGCTGCCCCACATGATTATGCTTCTGATAAGGCTTATCCTTATCATGGACTATATTTGACATCTTATCTGCTATTGGATGATAAGGACTCTGACCCTGTTCCTGATTAGCTACAAACCAGACCCCCATACAGTATATAAGACCCTGTAGACAGTTTGTACACCCCTAGATTTGACCTCTTGGGCCTTCAGCCTAGAGATCTTAGACCCCAATACATCAGAAGCCTTTTCTCCCTTTTTTGTGTCCTTGAGATCCCTGCAGGGACCCCCATTGCCTCTGGCAATGGGTGTGTACCCTTCCTTTTGAACCCCTCTGCCACTCCCTAAGGGCTCCAGTGCATTTGGTGTGCTTCCGGCACAGCAGCTGGGCCCTGTCCCCACTTAACAGCCTTAGGGGATTAGCTCCCTTTGGCTGGCTCATCCCGTCTCCCTCTGTGCTTGATTATAGCACCAAACCTTAACCAATTCCGAAGCTAGGCAGTGACCAGAGCCTAGCCTTATTGTGCTAGGCTCGTGGCTGAGGTAATGGACCCGCGCCGACCCGTGCACGCCGCACAGAACGCTCCGCTGAGCGTAACAACCACCCCGACGGGTTGACGATTGTTGGGGCGATGCCCATGCGACGGAAAATGCAGAAGCGGCTCCAATGTAAATTGCTTCAGCAGTGTCGACACCACTTGTGGTTAAGTGGGCAGTTCCAGCTAATGTGATACTTGCTATCGCATCGCCAGCACGTCTCACCTTGGGGGTTCTTGTGCATCCGTGGCATCTCAAACCGATTCGGCAGTAATTGTGGGGCAGCCCCTAGCGATCGTGGAGGGAGGGGTCGGGCATACGTGTCGGCATACCTTTCAGCGATGGTTTGGTATGCATCTCCAATCTCCAGCCTCTTCCAAATCTCCACTATCTCCTGTTCGATCTGGAACATCCCGCTGGTCAGTCGGGTCATCATCTTTGCGTGCTCCTTGTACTGTTTGTTGAGCATTGTGCGTAACGTCAGAGTCTTCCGCAGTCTCATTACTTCGGCCTTGAGACGCGGGAGGCGCATGTCGTTCAGCACCTCATCGATTGCAAAGGCGTGAGAGTCTTCAGCGGCCAGATGCCCCAGCTGCTCGTCAGTCATCGTGTGGTGCAGACATCCTGTGTACCTTTCTTCCAAATAGACTGGGGCTCCATAGACTGGGCCACCCTTCTTCATGCAACCAGTGACATCCATTCCTCCATTCGTATAGAAGATGTATTTGGCAATAGCCGTTGTTCCATCAGCCATAGTGATCTTGAGAGGGAAGTACATCGAGGAATTGGGGTTGTTAGCGATGAATGGGAACTCTGGTACCTCGTCGTCTAATTCCATACCCAGTAGGTCATTTGGGTGTGGCTCTTCACTGTGGTCAAAGTTGTCGTTGGGGTCGGGGGATTGATTCTTAACTCGAGCTTCGGCGGCCTCGTAGTCAATGGGTGAAGAGGGGCATGTAGAGGGATGGGTGGAGGGGAAATTCTCGACAACTATGGCAGTGGCGGTGAAGGCGTCGACGGCAGCATTGGCAGCAATGAAGGACATGATTGATTGGATAGTGGTAGGTCGTTGCTGGGGGAGCATGTACTGGGGAGTTTAATTGGGGTCTGGGGTTGTTCCTTTTAATCGTCTTTGGGCACTTCTGGATGCCGGGCATGGAACTCCGAGATAAGGACCGGGGCGAAGATATTCCCGGCCGGCTCCCACGAACTGTCAGAGTCTGGGAATCCCTTCCACTTGACTAGGTAATGCATCTTGCGCCCTCGGCCTTTTCTCATTGAGTCTAGAATGCGCTCCACTTCCCATTCCGCTTCGCCATCGATAAGGTCAGGTGGGGTCTTGGGAAGTTTTCCCCATGAAGGGATGTCTCCTTGTATGGCGTCAGAAGTTTGGCATGGAAGACGGGGTGGATTTTCCATTTGGGTGGCAATCGCAGTTCATATGACACATCTGACAGCTTCCTTGTTATCTGGAAGGGGCCATGATGTCGAGGCGCTAGTTTGGCTGAGGGGTGTGACGTGTGAATATTTCTTCCCTCGAGCCAGACCCAGTCATTGGGCTGATAAGGTGTGAACGTGCTTGGCTGTGCAGCTAGGGCTTGCTGTGTTTTGCTAGATTTTCATTGGCCGATTGCCGTAAGTCTTCCCATTGGTGCATTCATTGAGTTACTGAAGGGACATTAGTGGGCTTGTCCGTCCACGTGGTGCATGGGGTCCATCCCATGATAAGGGAGAAAGGGGTAGCTTTTGTTGTTCCGTTGGGCCATGAGTTGTGTGCAAATTCTGCAGTCGACAGCCACTCTGCCCAGTCATTTTGTCGTTCATTACACCAGAACCAAAGATACTGCTCCAACCATTGGTTCGTCCGTTCTGACTGTCCATCTGTCTGTGGATGGTAAGCCATAGAGATGTTCTGTGCAATGCCCAGTGTTTTACACAGGGCTCTGGCAAACGTGGATGTAAACTGGGTATCTCTGTCGGATATAATCTTTTTGGGGAGACCATAGTGGCGGTATACATGATCCAGGTATAGTCTTGCCACTCCTTCCGCCGTGATCGTCTCATTACAAGGTATGAACAGGGCCGCCTTGGAACAATCATGGTCAGTGATCGTGAGGATGGTATCAAAGCCCAGTGATTCAGGTAGTTTAACGATGAAGTCCATCGCAATGGTCTGGAAAGGGGTTGACGATATGGGGGTAATGGGATGTATTGGCGGGATTTTCGGGTGTGTATTCACTTTGTTTGCTTGACATGCTGCACACCCTTGTACATAATTTTCAATGTCCTTTTTCATGTTGGCCACCAGTAGTCGCACTTGGCAAGGGCACAGGTGTTGGTGATGCCAGGGTGGCCAGCAGAGGGGAGGTCATGGTGAAAATGGATCACCCCCCTCTTAATGTTGTCACCACTGGTGACAACGAGTCGATCCCCATCTTTCCATCAAAGGCCGTTTATTTCTTTCAAATTGTGCGCATTGGCCCATGAGCGGCATAATTCCTGGTTCATGTTTTGTGACACTTGTGCCCACAGGTCCATGTCATGGAGACTGACTATGGTGGTCTTCGCAAACACTTCCTCAGGGAGAACAATGATGTCGTTATTGTCATCCTCTCCAGTATGCATATCCGGCCTTCGTGACAGCGCATCGCTCTCGCATTTTGACTTCCTGCGATGTGTTTCAGGGTGAAATTATACTCTTCGAGTTCCAGAACCTCTCGCGCTACGCGCCGGCTGATTTTATGGGGTTCCTTCCAATACAGCAAGTTGGAATGATCAGTGTAGATGACAGTTTTATGGGGGGTTCCTGCCAGGTAAGGCCGCCAGTGTCGTAATGCCTTGACAATGGCTAGGAGCTCTCTGTCCCAAATATCATAATTTCGTTCTGCCAGCGAGAAAGTTTCAGAGTAATATGCCACTGGGTGAAGCGCCTGCGTGGTATCTCTTTGATATAGTACTGCTCCATTTGCAAAGTGAGAGGCGTCTACTTCCAGTTCAAAGGGGTGGCTCAGGTCGGGTTGAATGAGTACTGGTTCTGAGCCAACAATGTCTCTGATCTGCTCAAATGCATGTTGCTGTGCGGCCTCCCAATGCCATGGTACATCCTTCTTTAAGAGATCATTCAGTGGTCGTGCAATGCCGGAGAACCCCTTGACAAAGCGTCGGTAGAAGTTACAGAATCCAATGAATGATCGGATGTCTTTGACGCAGGTTGGTACAGGCCATTCTTGAATTCCTTGCACTTTGATGGGATCCATGCGTACTCGTCCTTCTTCCAGAATGACTCCCAGGTATTTGATGCTCCGTTGTTCAAAGGAGCATTTGGCTGGTTTAAGGTATAGGTCGTGTTCATGTAGTATGTCTAGCACCTGGTGCACTCGTTTTTGGTGATGGCTTAGGTCGTCTGAGGTAGCTACTAGGATATCATCCATATAGACCACGACTTCACCAGTGAGAATAAGGTCGCGGAATATGTGGTTCATCATGGACTGAAATGTTGCTGGTGAATTCATAAGGCCAAAGAACATGACATTCGGCTTGAACAATCCTTGATTCGTCTTGAACGCCACTTTACATTGGTCGCCTTCCTTGATCCTGACATTGTTGTAACCCCATCGTACATCCATTTTTGAAAAGAGGGACTTGTCCCTCATGGTGTCAATGAGTTCAGAAATCAGTGGTAGGGGGTAGACATTCTTTACAGTGTACGCATTGATCTTTCGGTAGTCCTGGACAGGTCGCAGTTTGCCATCCTTCTTTTTGATGAAGAAGAAGGGCAAGGCATACTGCGACTTGGACAGGCGAATGTATCCCTTGGCCAGATGTTCTTCCAGGAATTCCGTAAGTGCAGCTTGTTCGGACTGGGACAGAGGGTAGATTTTACAATCTATTGCGGCCGGTGTTTCGGGAAGAAGGTCAATGGAATGATCCCATGGTCGCTCCGGAGGAAAGCGATGTGATTCTTCCTCGGAGAACACCTTCCAATGCTGCTGGTAAACATCCGGCACTACATCGTGGTAGGTTTTCTCATTCTGTCCTTGTACTGCCTTCTGGGCCAGCTCTGTTACAATCCCTGCCGTCCGCTCCCGTTTTCTTCACTCTTCCCAATGATGACCCTCTTTACCGCCTACCTTACACTTCCTGATCACGTCTCCATCCTGGGACCCATCCCGTGCTCTTCTTCCGTCCCCATGACCCTGATTGTACTTGTTGACTTGTTGTTTGCCCATGATTCGACCCTTATCCTTTATCTCTTATCTCATTATCATTACGACCGGACACTTACTTAATACCCTATCAGAAGCCAGGCTTTACGCCCTCCGCTTCCGTATATTTGGGCCCACTTGACTCCGATATCTTATCTTATAGACGCCCACTGGATTACGTATATAAGTCCGCTGTAGCTACTCTGTAGACCTCAGACTCGACTTATTGAATACATCGGTGCTTGTCTTCTGGACATCCCTTTGGACGCTTGACTCGATCCTCTCAGTGCTTCCGGCACTTTCCGCTTAACATTGTCTTCAAGTACAGCCTTGTCGACTCTGACTCCTTCCATCTAAAACTCCAAGGGATCCCATTGGTCCCTTATCTGGTCACGAACGAACGCTGTCACACAAGTCGTGTGGAACGTCCCGCACCGGACGTAACATCAAGTCGAGTCTCTCATCGTGGCTTCCAGCCGCAGTCAGACCCTCTTTAAAGAAGAACTCATCGAACGCAGAGACGAGAATAATCTTTCACAGCAAGTACTTGGCTCTGCCGCCTGGAAAGATTTTGAATCCGAGTTTGGATACTACGTCTATCACGACGGAAGATACCAGCCGGTAGAATACGACGACGAGAAAAGAGTTTGGTATCGTATCCGATATTCGGATAGTCGAAACTCTTGGGTCACTACAGGACCCGCTCCGCCTGAATTTGGATTAGGGCCGTGGAGAGAGAATCCCCCAGCCATTGTTACGGACTCCGAACCAGAAGAGTACGTAGAAGAAAACAGCGAAGAAGCACTGGTATTAGCGTCGACTATAGCCCCAGTTGCACCCGAAGTTGTCACAATCAGAGCCCCTGCTTTGACAACCCCCCAGATTTCCGTACAGTCTACAGACACCATCACCCCGTTTTACCAAAACATGTCCACGATCGCCGCTCAGCTCCCAGACCCAGCTCCTCCTCCTCCACCACCACCGGCCATGCTGCCACCGAACATTCCCCCGCCATCAGGACGTCTGTCAGGTGTACTGCCACAGACGTTTACAGGGGATCGATCACAAAGCAAAAAGTTCATGTTGGAGTTTACCACGTTCAAAAACTTCAACCATGATGTTCCCCAAATCATTAATCCTTTCCAACGTGCCAACCTCTTCTTATCACTGATCCGAGGGAGGCTGTAGATGATTGGACCATGGAGCAGCTGGAATGGCTGAACGAGCAAATCGAAAGTGGGCGTCGCACCACTAGTGAAGGGCTTTGGGAAACCATTGCCCAGCGGTTTAAAGATGCATACACGGATGGGCAGGCCAAGCAGAAGGCGGCCCGGGAATTGAAGGCTCTGAAGATGGAGAAAGGAGAGCTAGATGCCTATGTGGCAAAGTTCAGAAGTTTGGCCAACAGGGCCGGTTATGACACAGATGAAGAGGCAACGTTGGACCTCTTTTCCCAGGGGTTGCCTAACCCCCTGGTAAAGAACATTATCCAATTCCACCATCCCAATGACTGGGATACATGGGTCGACGCTGCCCGACGACAGCAGCAGGATTACCTCGACTTTCAGACCCGCTTCGGAGTCGACACCAGGAAGGGAAAGACCCGCGACCAATGGAAGGCCGCCTTTGGGGTTAAACCCACACACACCGGTCAGAGGGATCTGAACGCAATGGATACCTCTGCGGACAGAACCAGGGCACGCGTCGCCCTTACAGAGGACGAGAGGCAGACGTTGATGAAGGAAGGACGGTGCTTTCGCTGCAAAGCACAAGGGCACATGTCAAGGGAATGCCCGAAGAAGGGAGTACGTGCGGCAGAAGCAACTGTCACGCCTGTCCGCAACAACCCACCAACCGTCGAGAAGAAAACGCCAACAAAAGAAGAAAAAGCACAGGAGATATGGGCCAACATGATGAAGGAGAGTGAAGAAGTGCGAGCCATTCTAGTAGAGAAGGCTTTCGCAAAAAAGGATTTTTGATTGGCTCAAACCCATCGGCCTGGGCGCGAGCACTCCATGTAACCTCTGTGTATACTAGTCGCTTCAAGTCTTTGAAAATACCAGTACATTTCGAAACCACACAGAGAACGGCCGACCGTGACATCCTGATTGACTCAGGGGCCACAGATAACTTCATTAGTCCACGGATGGCAAGGACCATGGGACTGGGGATGCTGGCACTCCCCCAGGAGAAGAACATCTGGAATATTGACGGAACTGCTAATCGAGCAGGAAAAATCACACACTACACTGACCTCAATGTCCAAGTGGGGGAAAGAACAAAGGTCATCCGCTTTCTAGTCACCAATCTAGGCGAAGAAGATTTAGTTCTAGGATATCCCTGGCTCGCCGCATTTGAACCAAGAATCAACTGGGGAGACGCAACCATGGACAAAGACTTTTACCCCGTTCTCATCACGTCGCTAGGGTACGATTATGCCATTCGACATTCGGCGGTCTGCAGGGCAGACAAAGAGGAAGAAGATCCGGGTTATTGCTTCACTACCAAGGCATCAGAACTCGCGCAGAAGGCAGTAGAGGGGCATACCGAAAGGACTTTTGAGGAGGTCGTGCCAGAAGAGTATCATCGACACTGGAAGGTATTCTCTGAGGAGGAATCTCAACGTTTTCCACCTGCACGACCCTGGGACCATGCCATTGACTTCACACCCGACACCCCATCCGCAATTGATTGTAAAATCTACCCATTGTCACAAGCAGAACAAACTGCGCTCACGACATTCCTTGAGGAACATCTGGCAAAAGGGTATATTCGTCCATCGAAATCACCATACGCGTCGCCGTTCTTCTTTATCAAAAAGAAAGATGGCAAGCTTTGACCTGTTCAGGATTATCGACGAATCAATGCCCATACGGTGAAGAACGCCTACCCCTTGCCGCTTATTTCGGAACTCATTGATACTATGCGGGACAAATCCCTATTCTCTAAAATGGATGTCCGCTGGGGCTACAACAATATCCGGATCAAGGAAGGAGACCAATGCAAAGCAGCTTTTAAGACCAATCAGGGGCTCTTTGAACCGAATGTTATGTTCTTTGGCCTCACCAACTCGCCCGCCACTTTCCAATCAATGATGAATCATATCTTCCGCGATCTCATTCTCACGGGCGAAGTAGTGGTGTACATGGACGACATATTAGTGGCCACTACCAACGACCTAGCCCATCATCGAAAACGAGTACACCAGGTGCTAGACATCCTGCACGAACACGATCTGTACCTCAAACCAGCCAAATGCTCGTTTGAACAATCGAGTGTGGAATACCTAGGGGTTATCCTGGAAGGAGGGCATGTGCGGATGGACCCAGTAAAAGTACAAGGAATCCGGGAGTGGCCTGTACCCATGTGCATCAAGGATGTACGGTCCTTCATTGGATTCTGCAACTTTTATTGGCGCTTTGTCCGTGGATTCTCAGGCATCGCCCAACCATTGAACGGATTATTGAAAAAGGACGTACCCTGGCATTGGGCAGATGAACAACAACAAGCCTTTGAGCAGATCCGAGACATTGTCGGTTCAGAACCAGTCCTCTTACAGCCAGACCTAGAGAAACCCTTTGAGCTTGAAGTTGACGCTTCCCATTTCGCCAACGGTGCCGTACTCAACCAGCGGGATGCAACAGGACTACTTCACCCAGTTGCCTTCTACTCAGAAACATTCTCGCCAGCAGAACAAAATTACGATATTTGGGACAGAGAGCTACTAGCTATTGTAAAGGCACTACAACATTGGCGACCATACCTAGCGGGAACCCCCCATAAAACCGTCATCCATACTGATCACTCCAACCTGCTCTACTGGAAAGAACCCCATAAAATCAGCCGACGGGTCGCTCGCGAAGTTCTAGAGCTCGAAGAATATAACTTTGTGTTGAAACACATCGCGGGAAGTCGTAATGCACGAGCAGATGCCCTATCTCGGCGACCAGATTTAAACCATGGGGGGGAGGACAACAATGATATCACAGTACTCCCTGAAGAAGTCTTCACTAGAGTAGCCGTCGTCAGCCTCCACGACATGGACTTATGGGCCCAGGTATCACAGAACATGAACCAGCAGTTATGCCAATCATGGGCAGCGGCGCATAATCTGAAGAAGATTGATGGCCTGTGGTGGAAGGACGGGGATCGACTCGTTGTCACCGGTGGCGACAACATTAAGAGGGGGGTGATCCATTTTCACCATGACCTACCCTCCGCAGGACACCCAGGCATTGCTAATACCTACACACTCGCCAAACGAGACTACTGGTGGCCAAACATGAAAAAGGACGTGGAGGAATATGTGAGGGGATGTGCAGATTGCCAAGCCAACAAAGTGAATACGCACCCACACCCACCAGCACTATCCCCCATTACACCAACGGCGTCACAACCATTCCAGACCATCGCCATGGATTTCATCGTCAAACTCCCCACTTCCAGAGGCTTCGACTCCATCTTGACCATCACTGATCACGACTGTTCAAAAGCAGCACTGTTCATACCATGCAATGAGTCCATCACAGCAGAAGGAGTAGCCAAACTCTACCTGGATCACGTCTACAGACATTATGGCCTCCCGGAAAAAATCATTTCAGACCGCGACCCACGCTTCACGTCCACATTTGCCAGGGCCCTCTGTAAAACGCTGAATATAACCCAAAACATCTCGATGGCCTATCATCCACAGACAGATGGACAATCAGAAAGGACAAATCAGTGGCTCGAACAATATCTTCGGTTCTGGTGCAATGGACGACAGGATGACTGGGCTGACTGGCTAGCGACGGCAGAATTCGCACACAACTCTTGGCCCAATGGCACCACAAAAAACTCTCCATTCTCACTTATCATGGGATGGACGCCTCGAGCCACGTGGACTGGAAAGCCAACGAACGTTCCCTCAGCCACACAGCATATCAGCCAATGGGAGGAGATCAGGAGATCAGCCAATGAGAACCTGTTGAAGGCGCAAAGAACCCTAGCGGAGAAGCCCTCGAAGTTCACACCTTATCAGACCAATGACTTGGTGTGGCTGGAAGGAAAGAATGTTCACACGTCACATCCGACAGCCAAGTTAGCGCCCCGACGTCACGGACCCTTCAAGATAACAAGGAAGCTGTCCGACGTGTCATATGAACTCGAACTTCCCCCCACATGGCGAATCCACCCAGTCTTCCATGCCAGACTGTTGACACCGTACAAGGAGACATCCCTGCATGGGGAAAACTTCCCTAGACCTCCCCCTGAATTAATCGATGGAGAAGCGGAATGGGAAGTGGAGCGGATTCTAGACTCCTCACGTAAAGGCCGAGGGCACAAGCTACATTACCTCGTTAAGTGGAAAGGATTCCCAGACTCAGACAGTTCGTGGGAACCAGCCGGGGATATCTTCGCTCCGTCCTTATCTCAGAATTCCACGCCCGACACCCAGAAGCGCCCAAGAACAGTTAAAAGGGCGACGACCTCCAAAGCAAATTCCCCAGTACATGCTCCCACAGCAACGTCCTACCACCATCGAATCTATTATGTCTTTCATCGCCACCAACGCCGCCGTCGACGCATTCACTGCCACCACAGTAGTTGTTGAGAATTTCCCCTCCGCTCACCCTTCCACACGCCCTTCCTCACCCATCGACTATGAGGCTGCTGAGGCCCGAGTCAAGAACCAATCCCCCAACCCCAACGACGATTTCGAACATTGTGAAGAGCCGCATCCAAACGACCTGATAGGCATGGAGTCCGATGACGAAGTGCCGGAGTTCCCTTTCTTCGCCAACAACCCGAACTCCTCCATGTACTACCCACTTGAGATCACTATGGGTGATGGACCACTGCTATCGCCAAGTACATTTTCTACACCAATGGAGGGATGGATGTGGCTGGATGCATGAAAAAGGACGGTCCAGTTTATGGGGCTCCGTCTATCTGGAAGAAAGGTATACCGGTCGTTTACATCACACCATGACCGACGAACAGCTGGGACATCTGGCGGCTGAAGATTCGCGGGCCTTTGCCATCGACGAAGTACTGAGTGACATGCGACTTCCGCGTCTCAAAGCTGAGGTAATGAGACTGCGGAAGAACCTGACCTTGCGCAACACACTTAACCAACAGTACAAAGAACATGCGAAGATGATGGCCCAGCTGATGAACGGGATGTTCAAATAGAGCAGGAGTTGGTGGAGATCCGGAAAAGGTTGGAGAAAGGAGATGCTTACCAGACGATTGCCGAGAGGTACGCTGATACATATGCCCGACCTCTGCCTCCACGATCATTGGGGGCTGCTCCGGTGCTGTTGCCGAACCGGTTCGAGATGCCACAACTGCATGAAAACCTGCGTGGGGAGACGTGCTGGCGCTGTGACAGTAAGTACCACATCAGCTGGAACTGTCCTCTCAACCGCAAGTGGTGCCGGCATTGTCGAAGCAACCTGCACTGGAGTAGGTTTTGTATTTTCCGCCGCGTAGGGGTCGCTCCAACAATTGCCAATCCGTCTGGATGGTGCGGCAAATGCCTGCGTCACAACTCCGGACACCGTGAACTGGATTGTCCGATTCATGATCTATGTCGCTTGTGTGGCCAGCGCGGGCCCTACGGCTTTCTCCGCACTCACCAATGCCCCCAGGACTCGGATAAAGAGAATACACCATGGATGAGCGTAATGTAGCCGATGATTATTTGGAATTGGTGCAAGATGATGACGGTACGAGTCGTTTCTAGCAGGGTCTGCTCGAACCAGAAGAGGGGGTGATGTTACAATCCCTGCCGTCCACTCCCGTTTTCTTCACTCTTCCCAATGATGACCCTCTTTACCGCCTACCTTACACTTCCTGATCACGTCTCCATCCTGGGACCCATCCCGTGCTCTTCTTCCGTCCCCGTGACCCTGTTGTACTTGTTGACTGTTGTTGCCCATGATTCGACCCTTATCCTTTATCTCTTATCTCGTTATCATTACGACCGGACACTTACTTAATACCCTATCAGAAGCCAGGCTTTACGCCCTCCGCTTCCATATATTTGGGCCCACTTGACTCCGATATCTTATCTTATAGACGCCCACTGGATTACGTATATAAGTCCGCTGTAGCTACTCTGTAGACCTCAGACTCGACTTATTGAATACATCGGTGCTTGTCTTCTGGACATCCCTTTGGACGCTTGACTCGATCCTCTCAGTGCTTCCGGCACTTTCCGCTTAACATTGTCTTCAAGTACAGCCTTGTCGACTCTGACTCCTTCCATCTAAAACTCCAAGGGATCCCATTGGTCCCTTATCTGGTCACGAACGAATGCTGTCACACAAGTCGTGTGGAACGTCCCGCACCGGACGTAACAAGCTCCGATGCTTTGGTGACATAGCAGTAGCCAGGGCCTTCCTCTGTACGCATGGTCCTTATTACCGGATGCCGAATTGCATAATCATAGCCTAGCGACATAATAATCGTTGGGTACGAGTCCTTGTCCATTGTTGCGTCAGCCCAATTTATTTTTGGTTCGAAGGCTGCAAGCCATGGATAACCCAAGATGAGGTCTTCATCTCCTAGGTTGGTAATTAGGAAACGAATGGTCCTTGTTATTTCCCCAACCTGGACTCTTAGATCTGTGTAGTGGGTGATCTTGCCGGCACGATTGGCTGTTCCATCAATGTTCCAAATATTCTTTTCTTGGGGAAGTGCCAGCCTTCCCAGGCCCATTGTTTTAATTAGTCGTGGGTGAATGAAGTTGTCTGTGGCTCCAGAGTCCACTAATATATCTCGGTCAGCCGTCCTCTGTGTAGTTTCAAAATGAACTGGTATTTTTAATGACTTGAATCGACTAGCATACACAGAGGTGACATGGAGTGCTCGTGCCCAGGCCGATGGGTTTGAGCCTAACAAAAATCCTTCTTTGTAAATGCCTTCTCTACTAAGATGGCGTGCACTTCTTCGCTCTCCTTCATCATGTTGGCCCATATATCCTGAGCTTTCTCCTCTTTTGATCGTTTATCCACAGTGGGTGGGTTGTTATGAATGGGGGCTTTGGCTGTGGTGGTTGCAGCCACAACACGTACTCCCTTCTTTGGACAATCCCGGGACATATGTCCTAATTCTCTACAGCAGAAGCACCGTCCTTCCTTCATCAATGTTTGCCGCTCATCTTCCGTGAGCGCTGCCCGGGCTTGGGCGCAGTCCGCAGAGGTGTCCATAGCGTTTGGATCCCTCTGGGCATGCTGGGTAGGCTTTACTCCGAAAGCCGCTTTCCATTGATCTCGCATCTTTCCCTTTTTAGTATCAACTCCAAAGCGTGTCTGGAAGTCGAGGTAGTCCTGTTGTTGTCGTTGGGCGGCATCGACCCAGCTGTCCCAGTCATGAGGATGGTGGAACTGAATTATGTTCTTGACTAAGGGATTGGGCAACCCTTGTGAGAAGAGGTCCAACGTGGCCTCTTCATCCGTGTCATAGCCAGCCCTATTTGCAAGACTTCTGAACTTAGCGACATATGCGTCCAGTTCTCCCTTTTCCATCCTAAGGGACTTGAGTTCTTGGGCTGCCTTCTGCTTGGCCTGCCCATCCATGAAGGCATCCTTAAACCGTTCAGCGATGGTCTCCCAAAGACCTTCACTTGTGGTACAACGCCCACTTTTGACTTGTTCATTCAGCCATTCCAGCTGTTCCATGGTCCAGTCGTCAACCGCATCCCCCCGAATCAGGGAAAGGAACAGATTGGCTCGTTGGAATGGGTTGACAATCTGTGGGACGTCATGGTTGAAGTTCTTAAAGGTCGTGAACTCCAGCATGAATTTTTTGCTCTGTGAGCGGTCCCTGGTAAATGTCTGGGGAAGCACTCCTGATAATCGTCCGGATGGGGGAGGGATGTTTGGTGGTGCCGCCACTGGGGCTGGTGGGGCAGGGTCTGGAAGCTGGGCGGCAATGGTAGACATGTGCGGAAAGGATGGGGTGACAGTGTTTGTGGATTGTATTGATATCTGGGGGGTTGTCAAAGCAGGGGCTCTGAACGTGACAACCTTGGGTGCAACTGGAGACATAGTCACTGCTAATGCCGGTGCTTCTTCTTCACTGGGTTCTTCTATGTACTCCTCTGGTTTGGAGTCCGTGACAATGGCCAGAGGGTTTTCTCTCCACGGGCCTAGTCCAAATTCAGGTGGGGCAGGTCCTGTAGTGACCCAAGAGTGTTGGCTGTCCGAGTATCGGATACAGTACCAAACTCTCTTTTTGTCATCGTATTCTACTGGTTGGTATCTTCCGTCGTGATAGACATAGTATCCAAACTCAGATTCAAAGTCCTTCCAGGCGGCAGAGCCAAGTACAGTGCCTCACAAAACTGAGTCAATGTTTTGCACTTTTGCACTGTTTGTTGAATATTGCATCAACCAAAACAAATATAAACAAAGTCTTGGTGTACCATAAAAGGTACAAGATAAGGGCTATGTAATGCAACAATGATTATGTAATTCTGATCAAAACCTGTGGAGCTATGCCCATTTCAAATTGGGGACTCATTGACTCAGTTTTGTGAGGGGGTATCAGAAATATCAGAATCTGATGCTCCACCAAATGTACAGCAACCAATCCTTAATATATGGTTACCATAGTTATCTTAATATTGATGGGACCTGGAATAGAGCTATTTAATCATGGTTTACATTCCCAGAATATTATAATTTCCCAATGCACCCCACCTCCTCTGCTCAGAAAGAAAACATCCTCTCTCTGGCCTCTGAAGGTCATTCCACTCACACTATTGCCTCCAGACTCAGCCTCAGCCAGTCCAGAGTCTCTAGGACACTCAGAAACCTCCTTCCCAACCATCAGTCACCTCATTTTGGTCATCCTTCCAGGCTCTCTGCTACCTCTGAACATGCTATCATGATACAAATCACCACAGGAAAGGTTGGCAATGCTGTCCAGGCCACAAAGCACATCAATTCCATCATCCCCAACCATGTCTCTTCACAAACTGTGCATTGGGTTCTTAAACAACATTCATTCAAGGCTGTAACAAAGAAGAAAAGGCCACTACTCTCTGCAGTACATTGCATGAAGCACTTAGCCTTTGCTTTGAAGTACAGAGAATGGACTGTGGAAGACTGGCATCTGACCCAAACCTGTTAATTTTGGTCTCAGCTGACCAAATCACCCTCTCCCAGTCCTCCATAGCCCATTTTTGGTACTTCAAAGCAAAGGCTAAGTGCTTCATGCAATGTACTGCAGAGAGTAGTGGCCTTTTCTTCTTTGTTACAGCCTTGAATGAATGTTGTTTAAGAACCCAATGCACAGTTTGTGAAGAGACATGGTTGGGGATGATGGAATTGATGTGCTTTGTGGCCTGGACAGCATTGCCAACCTTTCCTGTGGTGATTTGTATCATGATAGCATGTTCAGAGGTAGCAGAGAGCCTGGAAGGATGACCAAAATGAGGTGACTGATGGTTGGGAAGGAGGTTTCTGAGTGTCCTAGAGACTCTGGACTGGCTGAGGCTGAGTCTGGAGGCAATAGTGTGAGTGGAATGACCTTCAGAGGCCAGAGAGAGGATGTTTTCTTTCTGAGCAGAGGAGGTGGGGTGCATTGGGAAATTATAATATTCTGGGAATGTAAACCATGATTAAATAGCTCTATTCCAGGTCCCATCAATATTAAGATAACTATGGTAACCATATATTAAGGATTGGTTGCTGTACATTTGGTGGAGCATCAGATTCTGATATTTCTGATACCCCCTCACAAAACTGAGTCAATGAGTCCCCAATTTGAAATGGGCATAGCTCCACAGGTTTTGATCAGAATTACATAATCATTGTTGCATTACATAGCCCTTATCTTGTACCTTTTATGGTACACCAAGACTTTGTTTATATTTGTTTTGGTTGATGCAATATTCAACAAACAGTGCAAAAGTGCAAAACATTGACTCAGTTTTGTGAGGCACTGTACTTGCTGTGAAAGGTTATTCTCGTCTCTGCGTTTGATAAGTTCTTCCCGGAAGAGGGTCTGACTGCGGCTGGAAGCCACTGTGAGAGACTTGACTTGATGTTACGTCTGGTGTGAGACGTTCTGCACGACTTGTGCGACAGCTTTGTACGTGTATTCAGATAAGAGACCAATAAGGCCTCTTGGAGTTCAAATGGATGAGTCAAAGTCAAAAGGGGCCGTTCCCTAGTGACGATGTTGAGTGGAAAGTGCCAAAAGCACTGAGACGATCGAGTCAAAGGTTTCAAGGGGAAGTCCAGAAGACAAACACCGATGTATTCAATAAGTTGAGTCTGAAGCTACAGTGTAGTCTACAGCGGGCTTATATACGTAATGAGGTGAGCGTCTATTGATAAGGGATACGGAGTCAAGTGGGCCCAAATATACGAAAGCAGAGGGCGTAAAGCCTGGCTTCTGATAGGGTATTAAGTAAGTGTCCGGTCTTATAGATAAAGAGATAAGCGATAAGGGAAGGCATAAGCAGAGTGTAAACAACACATCATTATGTACAAACAGCAGTTACAGGGAGGGGAGCAGGGCACGTGAGGGATCCCAGGACAGAGACACGATCAGAAAATGGAGGGTAGGCGGAAGGGAAGGGTCCGCAGCGGGGAGAGTGAAGAAAAGTGGGGTACTAGGCCCTGGTCGTAACATGGGGCCCCAGTGTACTTGGAAGAAAAGGTTGTTGACTGACTTCACTATGTCTTGGGGCCGGAACATTTACAACATCTCTTGGCCCATGACCCACGCACCTTCACTATCAATGAGGTGCTCCAAGACTTACACATGCCACGGCTAACCACTGAAGTTGCGCGGCTGCGCAAGTTCCAAGCACTGAGGGACAATTTGGAGATGCAGCATCATGACTATGAGCGACAAATGGTAAAAATCAACCAAGGGGTTTTTGACATAGAGCACCACTTGGCAAGCATCAGGACGAGACTGGAATGAGGAGAGGCATACCAGATTATATCCAAACAGTATGCCGATATTTTTGCTCAGCTGCTCCCATGTTGCCGCCTCGACCTCGCACCTCGGCTTAATCCCCACTGCTTCGAAATGCCCCGTCTCCATGAAAACCCTGATGGTAAGCTTTGCTGGCACTGCAGCAGCAAGCACCATCTCAGCTGGTGCTGTCCCATGGCCAAGAAACGATGCTGACATTGCCAGAGCACCTCGCACTGGAGTCGCCAATGTCTCTTCCAACGACTCACACAAGCCCCCACCGTCCAGAACCCATCAGGGTGGTGCAGCAAGTGTCTCTCCCATAATGCTGGCCACCGAGAGATCAATTGTCATGTTTACGACGGCTGCTTTCACTGTGGGAGACGAGGGCCCTATGATTTTCTACGAACACACGTTTGCCCTGAAGATGAAAACAAGGAGAACTATGATGCGGACCATTATGCTGTAGCTGATGACTACCTCTCCTTGGTCCAGGATGACAACGGTATGCCAATCTAGCTGGCTCAGCTAGGACTTAGAGAGGGGGTAATGTTACAAACCCCACTGCGTCGCCTTGTTTTCTTTCCCTCTTCACGTGACTCGTTGTTTGGTTGTGCTTGTGCCTTTGTTGACTGTGTTGTGACTGGCGTTGTACTTGTTTGCCCCTTATCTATGACTCAACTTCTTACTTATCTGTGACTCATACTGTAACGGGTGAAGCTCCGTGTACACTTAGTAACAAAGAAGGGCAAAGGTGTGGTGACCTAAGTCGTTGGGCGTACCGCGGAGGCAAACGTCACGTGTTAAGTAATGACCAGGAACTGTGTCACCCACTGTGGTTTATGCAACCACAATGACGGCGTTCTGAAACTGGAAGAAACTGCAGCCCCAAGAGGACAAGATCCAAAGGATCGAGTCACACAGGGAGGCAGTATATCATTAGCACTATGTATTGAACTTGTGTAGACAGTTACTCACCTGCAGCCCCAAGAGGACAAGATGTTGACACGGGATGTGTCTGGAGATGCTTCAGGCATCTGAGGATCGCTTTAGCTGTAGATAAGATTAGATTAGGTTCCGGAGTTTCGGACTTTTTACGATATCTTTATTACATTCTTTTCTCACCTTACTCAGCTGATTAGTGAAGCCCTTAGTAATGTGCAGTAAGCACATGATATCTCTTTGGCCAATGGCCTTTGTCCCTCTCTGTTTATTGTCCGGCACTTGTGGACTTATTCCCAGTGCGCACAGACCATTTCCCCTGGCCCCTATGGGTATATAAGGGTGTCTGTTTCGTCTCTTCCACTTCAGAGTTCTTCTAACCTCTGAAGTGTAAGTTCCCTTTACTATACTCTTCTTTACCTTTGACTAACCATCTTCTGTAGACTACTTGTCTTTTAGGTCAGTAGTATAGTTGTATAGAGTTCTTCTAACCTCTGAAGTACTACTTGTCTTTTAGCCTCACCGCTACTAACCACAGTCAGTATAACCAGCAGCATGATTGTTTGACACAAGATGGGGGCTACAGGCTGTTACAGAGGGTCTTATATACATTTCTCAGTGTAACGAGGTAAGCAGTAGGTGTAAGCAAGAATCAGCAAGTATCAGTCAGCTGTATTGCTGACTGAGCCTTATCTTTTGTGATTCGTAAGCTGCTTTACTCTGCTGACTGATCATGCTCCACAATGTGATGTCATTGTGGAGTAGATAACTGATATGTAGTCTAGCCCTTAGGTCTGGAACACGTCTATCTACTGATACATATGATTCTGTGCTAAAATTGGCCATGGCCCAACCTGGGCCCTTATCTAGAGCTCCACTTACCTAGAACCTTCTAGGCTGGACTCCTCTTATCTTGATAACAGCTCCACTTGGTCTAGAACCGTCTAGACTGTGGAGCCTTGCCTATTGTGGTAAACACAATAGAGAATCGACTTGTTATTGTTGAGTGGCTCTTGTGCTGACTAAGCAGCATGTGACTATTACATGTGACTCGGTCACATGATCCATGTCACGACTACATTCCCATGATCATGTGTTGAGACTGCTGGGTAATCTTCCCACAGTCATGTGATCCAAAGGGGAGAAAAATAAAGGAAAAATAAGGTAGAGCTGTGACACATACCTTACCTCAGAACTCTTATGTATTTTCCCACCAGAATCACGACTATACCAGATCCGTCTACATATATTCTCATCTGGCCCACTTGACCCCATTCCCCATTTGGATACATTATAACTTTGTTGATACATCGAGTATATTACTCCAATTCAGACTCTGATTTCTATTATGTATATAAGGCCTGCCTAGATAGCCTGTATGCCTTAGACTTGACTTCTTAATTGACTTGGTGCATTACCTTCTGGGTGATCCTAAGACCCGACTCTTGAATCGTCTCAGTGCTTTTGGCACTCTTCCGCTCACTGGTACTAAGGGATTAGCTCCTTGGTATTGACTTCTCACTCGATCTCCGTGTGCTTGAAAGACAGTACACACTTGACTTCGTAGTTTCACTACGCGACTTACCACATGTCATGTCGAATGCCTGCACCAGGCGTTACATACTGCCATTGCATTACAGAAAGCCCCAGGCTTGATCTCTGCCACTGCAGATGGATGGACAGTCGACACAACCAAAGCGGGTTTTCTTGGGGTGACTGCGCACTGGATCGAGGTGGATGGTGAAAAATGGAACATGCACTCTGAAGTTATTGGGTTCTGAACGATATCAGGTGGACATAGTGGAGAGAACTTGGGATGGTACTTTGTGGGTGTATGCATGTTGAACACAGAAGATGTTCGGTGATGCTTCAGGCATCAGGTGATTAGATTAGCTACTTTGTAGATTAGATTAGATACCGGAGTTTCGGACTTTTTACATTATCATTATTACTTTCTTTCTCACATTCCGCAGTAGCTGACTGATACACCATGTAACATGTGATTTCTGTATTAGCCAATGGCTTTTCTCCCTCATGTTTATTGTTTGGACTTTGTCCAGCACTTGTGGACTTATTCCCAGTGCACAGACCATCCCTTGGATAGTATATAAGGGTGTCTATTTTGTCTTCTACACTTCAGAGTTTCTTCTACCTCTGAAGTGTAAGTCATCCTCTCTACTATCTTCACTACCTTAGACTAACTCTGTATATAGAACTTGTCTCTCTAGGTGTGTAGTATAGTATAATAGAGTTTCTTCTACCTCTGAAGTAACTTGTCTCTCTAGCCTTACACGCTAACACCCACAGTCAGTATGCTGCGCACATGCCTGTTTGACAATGCAATCATATTGGGATAATTAATGGCAAACGATCAAAGGTGAGCTGATATCTGAGTCAATTCAACACCTTATCTGATCATCTAACTAGCTCCTCACTATCACCCTTGACAACGCGTCAAACAATACAAGCAAGTGTGAAACTATCGAAGCCATCCACAAGCAACGCAAGCTGCCCATCTGGTCTGCAGATGAGAATCAGTTGCCATAAGTACCTGCTTCCTCAATGTACTGTTATCATTAATGCTGCAAATCATCAGTTGCTTATCTCATGTCATCAATCTCACAAACATTGACATCATGGACCATATCACTAGGATCGCAGCCATAGAAATGGCCACTGCAATTTGGGAATATGACCCATCCCTGTCCAATAACCGTGTGCTTAATGGATCACTGGACGTTATCGCATCTATTCAAACCCTGGCAATCAAGGTTTGTCCTTCATGCCATCTGTCTCCTGGTCAACACACTTCTAACATATCACATCAGATTCAGTCATCGGGGCAATGCATTGAAGCCTTTGACAAGCTTCAGATCGAATGCAGCATTCCAAATCCCCTCAACATTCCACTTCACAGCAATGTCAGATGGGGCACTGCTTATCATATGCTGAGTAGGTCTCACAAACTTCACCAGGTACAGTGCATCATATTGCCATTACCCTTTCTCAACTAACTTACCCTCTTATATAGCCTATCAATCTTTTTGTTGCAAGTGCCGACCATCACTATGGTCCTATCACCACCATTCGATGTGATGGCTGGGTTGTAAAACACATCCCGTGGTCTGCCTTCATGTTTACTGAACAAGACTGGGAACACGTTATGAAAGCAGTGGAAATTATTGTGGTACATAATTGTAACTGATCATTCTCATTGTTACTGATCTCCTCACTTGACAGGATTCTAATAGAATACAGCAATACTTCTCTGCTGAAAAGCATCCGACCCTGTGGCAAGCACTTCCTGCAATTGAAGAACTTCAGACAGCTTGGGAAGCAAAACGCGACAACCCTCAGTTCAAAAAATATCAAACTGCAATCAATGATGGACTGGAAAAGCTAAACAAGTATTACTCATGGTTTGACAGGAAACCCGCATACATTTTGGCACTTGGTGAGTAGGATATGTTCAAATTATCTCTTAAGCTAATCTTCTCTATCTAGTATTGCATCCATACTTCAAACTTGCATACATCAAGCTCACGTGGGGTGGTGCTGAAGAACAAGAAGCAGAACATAGGGCTGGAAATCAGCACACGAAGAATTGGCAAGATGAGGCACATCAGATACTTGAGAATACAGTATGTTATATACTTTCACACTGCTCTGCTCTACTGACATGTTTTGATATGATAGATGGAGCAATACTGGAAGAGTCAAAGAAAAGCGTCAACTCACAAGCCAGCAGCAAATATTGAACTCCTAGAAAGCAATGACTCACTCCTGTCAGAATATGACTGCCATCACCTAGCATTGATAGCTAGTCAGGACTTGAACCATGAATGGCAGGCAGAGTTAGAGCAATATCTCAAGGACTTGCCCTCTGATGTAACCAAGGACACCGACATTGTCAAATGGTGGCAGGTATGTTATTCTATGATGTCCTATAAATCAGACATAAATACTGTTTACAGAACAATGGGCACACTTACCCCACTCTTTGACAGATTGCTATTGATTACCTTGCTTGTCAGGCATCATCTGTCCCATGTGAGCGCCTTTTCTCTGCTGGTGGTGAAATTGCCACAAAGTGCCATGCTCAATTAGGTGCCACATGTTTTGAAGAGCTTCAAGTCATGAAATTTACCTGGAGGAATAATATTGGAGACCTTGCTGCTTGGAACTCAGCTCAGGTGGAAGAAGTATTTGACCACAAAATGAAGGAATTCGAAGATCTGTTGATTTTAGATAGGGAGCATCAGGAGTGGGAAACAGCTGCAGATGAGTTTGTAACATGTTTCTGAGTTAGGCATATATAATATATTTTGTTCTACAATCATTGCCACATAGTAACAACAAATATGATCATACTAGCTGTCCCATGGAGATGACATTCAAGGAATCTATAGAGATGTGAAAAAATGCGAAAAAATGCGAATTGATGCATCACCTTCCTAAATAGGAAGGTAGGCTTAACAATGCACATGTGTGACTCGAAACACGTCTGTCCTGAGTGTTTAGGAGTCCTTAAGCACAAAGATTTGTAACTATGTCAAAAATATAGAGTGCTATAGTCATGAAGTCATAGTTTATTGAAGTCATAGGTGTTCCAGATGCACATTTGAGCCATTAGAGCTGCCCTGAATGCGTGCATTGTGGAACCGGCATGGTGCAGGCTTGTATTTAGATACTACAATACTACTAACTATCTCACCTTGTTAGATGCTTTCAATAGAGTGATAGCAACTACTTTATTATAGAAGCTATATACATTTGGTGTGCTATATCAGCTATTAAATTAAATGAGCGGATGATGTGATTTGATCTGAGATGTACTAATTAAATTATGCCGGACTGATTCTGGCATCTCTGTACTGATGACGCACATGCGTGCATTCTTAAGCCTACCTTCCTAGATAGGAAGGTAATGCACGGTCCAATTGGTGCACCCCGCATTTTGCGTTTTTTTTGCATTTCTTCGCATTTTTTTGCATTTGCATAGATAACACAACTGATTCTTGTCTCATTTAAGATCAGACACATGATCTGACTTGAAATTTTGTAGGATACTAGTTATATGAATATTATTTCTGTATAAGCAATTTTGAATGCATCTGATTGCCTCAAGTCTTAAAAATGCAAAAATGAATCAATATCCACATTCTGTGCAGTTTTCAACAGGCTTCTTTCATGTTATCTACATTATATGACAGCATTATATTACAGCAAAGGCATTATGAATAAAATGACATAAAAAGACCAGTTAAGACTGGTTAAGACTGTGTTTTTATTGGTCTTTTGGGATGCTTGAAGATGTAAGACTGGTTAACTGCATGAAGTGAAAATGCCTTAACTGGGACTGTTTTTTGGTCTTTTTTCAGTTCAGTCCAGTTCGGTCCCGGTCTTTTTTTGGTTAAGTTAACTGAACCTTTAAACCCTAATCACGTGGAAAGAGAAAGAAACAAGATGATGCAGTGGTGTTACAAACCCCACTATGTTGTCTTGTTTCTTTTTCTTTCCATGTGACATGCTGTTTGGCCCTGTTTGTCCCTTGTTGATCACATTTATGACTCCCTTTGTACATATTTGTTCCTTATCTTTGACCTGGGCTGTGCTTATCTCTGACTCATATTTTACACAAGAACTCTTACATATTTTCCCACCAGAATTGCAACTATACCAGATTTGTCTATGTATATTCTCACCTGGCCCACCCTGATTCCATTCTCCATTCAGTTAGATTATGACTTCATTGATACATCAAGTACGTTACTCTGATTCAGACTCCAATCTCTATTACATATATAAGGCCTGCCTAGATAGCCTGTATGCCTTAGACTCAACTTCTTAATTGACTTGGTGCATTACCTTCTGGGTGATCTCTAAGACCTGACTCCTGAATTGTCTCAGTGCTTCTGGCACTCTTCTGCTCACTGATACTAAGGGATTAGCTCCTTGGTATTGACTTCTCATCCAACCTCCATGTACTTGAAAGACAGTGCACACTTGACTTCGTAGTTTTGCTATGCAACTTGTCACACATCGTGCTGAATGCCTGCTGTTAGAATACAGCCACGGCATGCAGCCACATAGATACTGGAGATGGCGGCCCGAGATCGATCATATCAAGGCCGTCCTACACAATGCACGAGGTGTTGTGCAAATTTCTTTACTTTAATATAGGACTATTCGCATAGTTAGTGTCCTCAGTCTTTCTGTTCCAAAGACTGAGGTCAGTATCATTCTCTTTGTAGCTACATTGTCTTTTACTAATTCTTTCTGTAGCTACTCGCTTTTCTAGGTATTACCTAGCAATATAGTCTTTCTGTTCCAAAGACTGAGCTACTCGCTTTTCTAGCTCTTACAGATTATGAGACCTGAGTTTCTCTAAATTGAACCAGAATACATACCAGACAGAAAACCACCATGCACCATAAACAATGAGTTCCCAAATCAGCACAGCAGCACCCAAAGTGGCAGCAGCACTGTCTACAAAAGGAGCATGTCAATATGACATACCATACTTGGAAGAAGATGGTGGCAATTGCACGTTCTGGAAGTACAGAGTTCAAATGGTCTTGAAACTGCGGAGATTGTGGTCCGTGGTTGATGGATCAGAGCCTCAGCCAAATCCTACAGCACCTCCTGAAGCACAGGAGGAATGGGCATTCAAAGATAGCGAAGTGCAAGCACAGATATCATTAACTCTCAAGGACTGTTACGTCCAGTGTGAGACGTCCTGCACGACTTGTGCGACAGCTTCATTTGTTCGTTCAGATAAGAAGTCAATA